>NW_020871785.1:612611-617611 GCF_003789085.1 Penaeus vannamei
AATCAAATAGAAAATAATTATAAATCGGAAATCAATTGAAAATAACGAGCATTAGAATCAAATAGAAAAATAATCCTAAATCGAATTAATTGGAAATAACGAGCATCAGAATCAAGTAGAAAATAATCCTAAATCGGGTTTAATTGAAAATAACGAGCATCAGAATCAAGTAGAAAATAAATATAAATCGGGAATTAATTGAAAATAAGAAGCATTAGAATTAAATAGAAAATAATCCTAAATCGGAATTAATTGAAAATAACGAGCAACAGAATCAAATAGAAAATAATTATAAATCGGAATTAATTGAAAATAAGAAGCATCGGAATCAAATAGAAAATAAATATAAATCGGGAATTAATTGAAAATAAGAAGCATTAGAATCAAATAGAAAATAATCCTAAGTCGGAATTAATTGGAAATAAGAAGCATCAGAATAAATAGAAAATAATCCTAAGTCGGAATTAATTGAAAATAACGAGCATTAGAATTAAATAGAAAATAATCCTAAATTGGAAATCAATTGAAAATAACGAGCATTAGAATTAAATAGAAAATAATTATAAATCGGAAATCAATTGACAATAACGAGCATTAGAATTAAATAGAAAATAATCTTAAATCGGGATTAATTGAAAATAACGAGCATCGGAATCAAATGAAAAATAATCCTAAATCGGAATTAATTGAAAATAAGAAGCATTAGAATCAAATAGAAAATAATTATAAATCGGAATTAATTGAAGATAACGAGCATCAGAATAAATAGAAAATAATCCTAAATCGGAAATAATTGAAAATAAGAAGCATCGGAATCAAATAGAAAATAATTATAAATCGGAATTAATTGGAAATAAGAAGCATCGGAATCAAATAGAAAATAATCCTAAATCGGAATTAATTGAAAATAACGAGCATCAGAATAAATAGAAAATAATTATAAATCGGAATTAATTGGAAATAACGAGCATTAGAATTAAATACAAAATAATTATAAATCGGAATTAATTGAAAATAACGAGCATTAGAATTAAATACAAAATAATTATAAATCGGAATTAATTGGAAATAACGAGCATCAGAATCAAAAAGAAAATAATTATAAATCGGAAATCAATTGAAAATAACGAGCATAAGAATCAAAGGAAAAAAACATAACATGGCTTATTCTTAGATTAATCTTCACGGAATTCGCCTTAGGAAAGTATTAATAGCCTATGAAAGGAAGAGAGCTCAACAATAGATCACTTTCACGGTAACAACAAAGCCAAACTACACGCACATAACGAGGTACTTGTTGTCCCTCTTCGTGTTTGGGTAACTGGCTGTTCGTTTTATGAGATCTAAGTACTGTCTACGAGTTTAAGTTGGGAATCGTATATTCTTTTCCACTTTCACGTGAAGATAATTTGTGTTATGGTAAGAATTTATATCTAAGCACTGAGTACGAGTTTAAATTGGGAATTGAATATCAATTTCCACTTTCGTATGAAGATTAATTGTTATGATAAGAATTTATAAGTTCTAAGTACTGTGAACGAGTTTAAATTGGGAATCTAATATAATTTTCCACTTTCACATGAAGATAATTTGTGTTATGATAAGAATTTATAAGATCTAAGCACTGTGGACGAGTTTAAATTGGGAATCGTATATAATTTTCCACTTTGGTATGAAGATTAATTGTGTTATGATAGGAATTTATGAGATCTAAGTACTGTGAACGAGTTTAAATTGGGAATCGTATATAATTTTCCACTTTCACGTGAAGATTTATTGTGTTATGATAGGAATTTATAAGATCTAAGTATTGTGAACGAGTTTTAAATTGGGAATTGAATATCAATTTCCACTTTCACGTGAAGATTAATTGTTATGATAAGAATTTATAAGATCTAAGTATTGTGAACGAGTTTAAATTGGCAATCGAATATTCTTTTCCACTTTCATGTGAAGATAAATTGTGTTATGATAGGAATTTATAAGATTTAAGTACTGTGAACGAGTTTAAATTGGGAATCGTATATAATTTTCCACTTTCATATGAAGATTGATTGTGTTATGATAGGAATTTATGAGATCTAAGTACTGTGGACGAGTTTAAATTGGGTATTGAATATCAATTTCCACTTTCACGTGAAGATTGATTGTGTTATGATAGGAATTTATAAGATTTAAGTACTGTGAACGAGTTTAAATTGGGAATCGTATATAATTTTCCACTTTCATATGAAGATTGATTGTGTTATGATAGGAATTTATGAGATCTAAGTACTGTGGACGAGTTTAAATTGGGTATTGAATATCAATTTCCACTTTCACGTGAAGATTGATTGTGTTATGATAGGAATTTATAAGATCTAAGTATTGTGAACGAGTTTAAATTGGGAATCGAATATAATTTTCCACTTTCACGTGAAGATTAATTGTTATGATAATTTATAAGATCTAAGTACTGTGGATGAGTTTATAATGGGAATTGAATATAATTTCCCACTTTCACATGAAGATAAATTGTGTTATGGTAAGAATTTATAAAGATTTAAGTACTGTGAACGAGTTTAAATTGGGAATCGATATAATTTTCCACTTTCACGTGAAGATAAATTGTTATGATAAGAATTTATAAGATCTAAGTCCTGTGAACGAGTTTAAATTGGAAATCGAATATTATTTTCCACTTTCACGTGAAGATAATTTGTGTTATGGTAAGAATTTATATTTAAGCACTGTGTACGAGTTTAAATTGGGAATCGAATATAATTTTTCCACTTTCATATGAAGATTAATTGTTATGATAAGAATTTTTAAGATCCAAGTACTGTCTACGAGTTTAAATTGGGAATTGAATATCAATTTCCACTTTCACGTGAAGATTAATTGTTATGATAAGAATTTATGAGATCTAAGTCCTGTGTCCGAGTTTAAATTGGGAATCGTATATAATTTTCCACTTTCACGTGAAGATTGATTGTGTTATGATAATTTATAAGATCTAAGTATTGTGAACGAGTTTTAAATTGGGAATTGAATATCAATTTCCACTTTCACGTGAAGATTAATTGTTATGATAAGAATTTATAAGTTCTAAGTACTGTGAACGAGTTTAAATTGGGAATCTAATATAATTTTCCACTTTCACATGAAGATAATTTGTGTTATGATAAGAATTTATAAGTTCTAAGTACTGTGGACGAGTTTAAATTGGGAATCGAATATAATTTTCCATTTTCACATGAAAATTTATTGTATTATGATAGGAATTTATAAGATCTAAGTACTGTGGACGAGTTTTAAAATGGGAATTGAATATAATCCACTTTCACGTGAAGATTAATTGTGTTATGATAAGAATTTATAAGATCCAAGTACTGTGGACGAGTTTAAATTGGAAATCGAATATAATTTCCATTTTCACACGATAAATTGTTATGATAAGAATTCATAAGTTCTAAGTACTGTGAACGTGTTTAAAATGGGAACCGAATATATTTTCCATTTTCACATGAAGATTTATTGTGTTATGATAGGAATTTATAAGATCTATGTACTGTGTACGAGTTTAAATTGGGAATTGAATATAATTTCCCACTTTCACATGAAGATAAATTGTGTTATGATAGGAATTTATAAGATCTAAGTCCTGTCTACGAGTTTAAATTGGGAACCGAATATATTTTCCACTTTCACGTGAAGATTGATTGTGTTATGATAAGAATTTATAAGATTTAAGTACTGTCTACGAGTTTAAATTGGGAATCGTATATTCTTTTCCACTTTCACATGAAGATAAATTGCGTTATGATAAGAATTTATAAGATCTAAGTACTGTGTACGAGTTTAAAATGGGAATTGAATATAATTTTCCACTTTCGTATGAAGATTAATTGTTATGGTAAGAATTTATATCTAA
Source organism: Penaeus vannamei (assembly GCF_003789085.1). Classification (NCBI taxonomy): domain Eukaryota; kingdom Metazoa; phylum Arthropoda; class Malacostraca; order Decapoda; family Penaeidae; genus Penaeus; species Penaeus vannamei. The sequence continues at coordinate 616,525 of NW_020871785.1, forward strand.
GCACTGAGTACGAGTTTAAATTGGGAATCGAATATTATTTTCCACTTTCATATGAAATTAAATTGTGTTATGGTAAGAATTTATAAGATCTAAGTACTGTGAACGAGTTTAAAATGGGAACCGAATATAATTTCCATTTTCACATGAAGATTAATGTTGTTATGATAAGAATTTATAAGTTCTAAGTACTGTGGACGAGCTTAAATTGGGAATCGTATATTCTTTTCCACTTTGACGTGAAGATTAATTGTTATGATAAGAATTTATAAGATCTAAGTACTGTGTACGAGTTTAAAATGGATATTGAATATCAATTTCCACTTTCACATGAAGATTAATTGTGTTATGATAATTTATAAGATCTAAGTATTGTGAACGAGTTTAAATTGGGAATTGAATATCAATTTCCACTTTCACGTGAAGATTAATTGTTATGATAAGAATTTATAAGATCTAAGTACTGTGTACGAGTTTAAAATGGATATTGAATATCAATTTCCACTTTCACATGAAGATAATTTGTGTTATGATAAGAATTTATAAGATCTAAGTACTGTGGACGAGTTTAAAATGGGAATTGAATATAATCCACTTTCACGTGGAGATTAATTGTGTTATGGTAAGAATTTATAAGATCCAAGTACTGTGTACGAGTTTAAATTGGGAATCGTATATTCTTTTCCACTTTCACGTGAAGATTAATTGTGTCATGATAAGAATTTATAAGATCTAAGTCCTGTGTACGAGTTTAAAATTGGGAACCGAATATATTTTCCATTTTCACATGAAGATTTATTGTGTTATGATAGGAATTTATAAGATCTAAGTACTGTGAACAAGTTTAAATTAGGAATCGTATATAATTTTCCACTTTCACGTGCAGATAAATTGTGTTATGGTAAGAAAATTAACCCTTGCAAACGGGTGGAATTGGAGGATCCATACTCGAAATCAGCTGTTTGTGTAGAGGAGATCACGTACCTGACCAATTATAGATATCACGTGATCGAAGGCGAGACACAAGCTCCACCCACTTCTGTGACGTAATGGGAATGGCTGCGGTTGATCGCTAGCTGTTTTATTTTAC
>NW_020871785.1:622611-635111 GCF_003789085.1 Penaeus vannamei
TACCTAAATGCTCCAGCAATGCAAAGAAATACTACAAGAAAACATACCTGAAGTTGTGCTAAAAACTTTATGCGAAATAAATGTTGACCCAAGTAGAATCTTTATCCTCTATACACTAGTAACGCGTTGAAAATATTAACAAAGGTACATATTCGTATCGGGTAGGAAAACCGCCGGAGTGGCTTAACCTAGATTTTTCAGGTTTTGCACGGTCTGTTCGCGATTCGGGGTAATTACGAACATACCCCCTCTCCCAATGTGAGGCTAGCTGAGAGGCCTTGTAAACGGAGGTTACAAAGCAAAGTGGCCCATAAGGAATTGTTACCAAAATACTCCGTGAACCAAAAGTCCAAATCTTTAAATTTAGGTCATAACAGGCACCGATCCTCCATCCCTCTCACATGCATATGTTTTCGATAGTATCATAGCGAATATCACGGGCAGGGTTCGAAGAATAGGGAAAGTTACACTGTCTGGAATGTTCCAACGTCGCCATGAATCGGCTGCTTTGGCCAGATACACATATCCCGTTTGCCTCTAAGGGTTTGAGACAAAGAAGTATTTTGCGCCCCGGGAAAGATCATCCGAAGAGAAAAAGATCAGGATGATCTCTCTATCCCAAGGATACATTTATCGCAAATACCCAATACTGGGCGTTAGGTCGTGGGGTGAGGCGCCGAAGTGCAAGTGGAGTGCCCGGGGTAATCGTTGGAGTCATAAACATGTACTCATCGGAGACCATCATGATTCATATTCCTTATTGAGTGAAGGGAAGAATGTGCTGAATATATATGAAAACCCCGTACTGTTACTTACAAAAAAAGCCTTAACGTAGGTGATACAAGTGAGAAATAGTATGAGATGATGAAAGGTGACTGAATCACCGAACGGCCTTCTAACAAAGAAGAACCCAAAACGGGCATTGCGCCTATTCCAGCTTTGATTGAGCTAACCTCTGGTTATAAAGCGGATGTAGTGCTAATCTACTACTTAAATCAATAATATGATAAAGATCACCGTATTGAATATTATACTGCTATAGGTCACAGAAGATAATATGATAATGATAACGATACTGTATTGATATATAATATACGGGATTATTTATTAGAATGTTTTACGAAATAATGATAATAATGATAATAAAAATAATAGCAAATACTTACATTACATCACTAAATAATAAATTGAATTAGAACAACAATAATAAAACATATGTGTCTCTAGATAATTAAATAGGACTAATAATGCATACTGACTAATTAATAATAACAATAATAATGATAATGATAATAATAATAACATAAGAATTAAAAAACTTCCAACTACAGATGAGGCTGGCCCAAAGATGCAATAATATGTCTACCCTCAAGTGGCAGAAGCTAAAAGGTCAAGTTTTGATTTTGGAAAAGAGGATCAAAGGGTTGTCTATTGACGTGAAGCCAAAGCCTCTCAGGCTATAGAATTTTCCTGTCAAGTTTTACTTTCCACACGGCGGTCAGAGTGATTTATCGAAACTCCTATTATATCGAGTACTGGAACTTGTGGGATATAAAGTACTATCAAACCATATTTCAGCATCAATAGACAAAATAAATAAAAAATATATCCATCTCGCGTAACCACATATTATTCAAGCCTGTCATTCAGTTAGTGCAAGTGACTTAGACATAAATAATAATACTAAATCTCCCTCTTGAAAAATTTGGTGTCTACAATACATATATGATACTTCCAAAACGTATTTGCATAACTTTTGAAGACAAACAGCGAGGCGTATGAATCATAATCTGCGCCTCAGCGCGTCCTTAATCATATAATACTTTTTCCATACCTGTTTACCTTGTTATTATATAATATCCTAAAATTGGTCTATATAAATACTCATATTCCATCAAGTAGACCTTGATCTAAATCATTGCCCCAAAACCACCCCAAGTCTCCTCGCCGAACTTATCAAAATACATACAATGTGTTTGTTAAGCAGTGTTCCCGTTATCCCTCACATGATTAGTTCTGCATTATTGAATAGAGTGTGCGGCGTCCGCTTGTTAATTGAAATGCGGTGCACGTAATATCATCCTTCACCTTCGTATAAGAGGCTGCCACGAGTCCTCCTCCTCCACCTCATTGATCTTCCAAGCCGAGTGATACCATCCAGCTTAGGACACAGTGTACTGTTAATGAGATGCCTGATTCTCTATTTGCCCCATTTAACACAATCTTCCTTTAATTCCCTAGATTTACAACGCCGTTGTGCCGAACTCTCTAGTCAACCATCGCATAACAGGATACCTTGTATCTCAATCGCACCCCTCCATTTGTCCTAGTGATAGGTCCCTTCCTTCGCGAAGAGTAATGGTGTAGTCAACCAATCTAGGTATTTCAACAATCGCCCTGCATGTGACGATACAAATGCAGAGGACTGAGTTTCGGGATCATCTTATCTAATATATATGGCATCAATCTAAAAGTAAGAGCTACACGCGGTACCTAATGTAGTGAGTATGAGTAATAGCGTCTAACCTCTCCTTACCGTGCCTCCTGCTCTGCTACTTCCTCTTTCCCTTGTCTTTGCTGATCATCTCATCTCCTCTCTCTGTAACTCTTTTCAGAGTGCTCACTAGTGGCCAACGTCTAATCCCTACAATGGCCCCGAAAGAGCAAACGTACTGAAACGCAAGACCCATCTGTTCAGTTATATCTTTTTAGTTGTCATGGTGAGAGTTATATGAGAGCAATTAAGTGGCCGGTAAGGTCTAGTGGATAACGACCAGGTATTATGTGCTAAGGACACCTTCAGCTCAGAAAAACTATAGTCATCCTAGCGACTGCGCACTTACCGTACCCAACATTTCTAATATCATTATGTCTTAGAGCTCGACCCATACAAATAACATCAAATACATACAAATATTATATATATATATTATATATATATATTATATATATATATATATATATTATATATTAGAGAGAGAGAGAGATTAGATGAGGTAATGATTAATAGATATAGATGTAAATAAGGATATAAATATACAGAGAGAAGAGAGAGATAGAGTGAGTGCATAGAGAGATGAGAGAGAGATGAGAAGCGAGAGAGAGAGAGAGAAGAGAGAAGAATAAGGAAAGCTAGATGAGATTGAGATGAGAAAGACACTAAAGATACAGAACACATATATTATCATATACCTAGCTACACTTTATCTATACCTTTATTATAGAATCCGATTTTTGCATGCTCGGGAGATTCCCCGTGACATTCCGTTATCACCTGTCAGTGTTCCTTCTCTCGCCTAATCTACCTTTATGTCCCTAGATGCCAAAATACAATTTCACTTTTCCTCTACTAGTGATAAAGGATAACTGGTACAATATGACACGCTCTACTATAGACTTTATACACGTCTTCTTGCGAGGGGTGAGTCACCTGAGATTCTTAATCCTCACTCCTCAAACTTTAGCTTAAATTACTTTGCCAAAAGAATTCCTCAGGCTTGGAGATTCATTACATTCCCTCCCGGTGTTTGTGTTCCTGAGCTCACTGTTGTTCTCGGTATAACACCCTTTGTTCTCTACTACTACAGTGTCTACGAGAATTTTTACATCCTCTCTTTTTGTTCTCGTTCATCCCTTTACCGTCAACATTGTGCTCCTTCCCTTTATTTCGTTTTAGGAAGCTACCCAAGGGATGAATTATACTTCATTTTCTAGCCTTTTTAACTCGCAATTACGGAATTGTATACTTACTATATATACTATATTACTCTATATATCATTTATATACTATATATTTATTATTCTATATATCTATACTATACTCCATATATATATTATATTGTTCCGCTCTACTCATTATCATTTACAGTCGACACACACATTTCTCTCTCTCTTCCTTCTTTTCTTCTCTTCTCTCTCTTCCTGTCTTTTTTTTTTTTTTTCTTTTCTTTTTTCTCTTTTTCTTTTTTCTTTTTCTTTCTCTCTTTCTTATATTATTTATATTTTATATTTATATTATTTATATATAATATATATTACTATTTATTTATGTTTGTTGTGTTGTGTTGTGGTGTGTATGTGTATGTGTTGTGTATTTGTGTGTGTGTGTGTGTTGTGTGTGTGTGTGTGTGTGTGTGTGTGTGTGTGTGTGTGTGTGTGTGTGTGTGTGTGTGTGGTGCATATATCTATCTATCTATCTATCTATCTATCTATATATATATATATATATATATATATATAATATATATATATATATATATATATACTTACTATATTATATGTATGTATGTACATATATATATACATATATATATAATATATTATATATATATATATATTATATATATATATGTAGATGAAAAAGATAAAAACGTATATATTTATATTTACATACATGTATATATACATACATGTTTTTCGATCTTTCTCCTCCTCCTAATCCTCCGTAAAGAGAAACAGCGAGACTCATACTCACAGTATCTGCAATTTAGCAAGATTCCCGAAGCTTCTGTCCTCGATGTAATTGAGAGCTGTGTTGGTGATCGACCTGAAGAGAAAGAGAAAGATTTAATAGATTTAGTTTTAATTCCATTTGTTACAGTGGATATTCGTTGCTGTGACATACGGTCTGTTTTTATTTTGCTTTCAAATCCCCCCCTGTGTGCAAGGAATGGCCCGGGTTACCACTCACTGGCCGGGCGTGGGATCGAACGCAGGTCCGCGAGATTGCTAGACCAGCACCTTACCGCTGCGCCAACACAACACACAGAGGTCTACTTACGGTCTGCTTAGACTTTATAAATTAAATACTTAACATGTAATGACGAAATTCAAGATTCTATTAATCCTTTGTCGATAGGGTGGGGGAAAACGTGCCATATGTCAATCAGTGTAAGCAATTTAAATTAATTAAAAGTTTATGACTCTTTTTGGGTAAGCGTTAATTCTTTTGGGTAAGGATTCATTCTTTTGGGTAAGCATTCATTCTTTTGGGTAAGCATTCATTTTTGGGTAAGCATTCATTCCTTTGGGTAAATCCATTCTTTTGGGTAAGCATTAATTATTTGGGGTAAGCATTAATTCTTTTGGGTAAGCATTCATTCTTTTGGGTAAGCATTCATTCTTTGGGTAAGCTCATCTTTTGGGTAAGCATTCATTCTTTTGGGTAAGCATTCATTCTTTGGGTAAGCATTATTCTTTTGGGTAAGATTCTTTTGGTAAGCATTCATTCTTTTGGGTAAGCATTAATTTTTTGGGGTAAGCATTAATTTTTTGGGGTAAGCATTAATTCTTTTGGGTAAGCATTAATTATTTTCGGTAAGCATTAATTATTTTGGGTAAGCACTGCCGCCGTCCCTTTCCTAATCAAAATCAGTAATTACACATGTCATAATAACGCTATAATAACCATAGAGGCCAATTCGTCCATAAACGAGGAAACAAGTCGTTATCGCACATCCGGTAATTCGCTACGAGAAATCCCCTTATGTTGATTTTGTCGCTGTATCAAATTCCTTAATCTGAAAGTACGCAATGATTTTTTCTCTCTCTCTCCAGAAATGTGTATTTCTACGTGTTCGCTTAATGGTGTTCTTGGTGGGGTTTCTAAGTACTAAAAATCTGTTATTTCGTCTCACTCCTCACCCCCCCCACCCCCCCTCACCGCTACAACCAGATGGGGATGAGATTAATCTCCTTTGGCGATCCAGATATTATACAAACGCTTGCTAAGAGGATTCCAGACATTAGAAAAAAAAAAATCCGACTTTTTGCGTCTGTTCGCTCCCAATCTTCACTTTCTCTTGAAAATCATTCATGACTAAATCAACCCTTGATAATTTCTTTGTCTAAAGCGCTCCGTTTTGTACTGATATAGAACGAAGACTATCATGCCCATAGCATTAAAACACACATAAACATATATAAATATATATACATATAAACATTTATATATGCGTATATATCATATATATATATATATATATATATATATATATATATATATAGAGAGAGGGAGAGAGAGATAGAGATAGAGAGAGAGAGAGAGAAACAGAAAAGTAAGACAGAGATTGTTAGGTACATACATATGTTGATACACACACACACACACACACACACACACACACACACACACAACCACACACAATATATATATATATTATATATATATATATATATATATAATATATATATATATATATATATATAATATACACATATATACATAATATATATATATATATATATATATATATATATATATATATATATTCATGTATGCATACATATGGATATATAAACATCATGTCCATGTATATATTATGTATACATAATATATATATATATATATATATATATATATATATATATATATATATATATTATATATATATATATATATATATATATTAATATATATATATACGTTCAGGTATATACATTATATATCGTATATCACACACACACACACAAATATATATATATGTGTGTGTGTGTGGGGGGGATACTTCGTCCTTCTACTCACTTAACAGAATGATGAAATAGCGAGTCCGACGCAACTCCTGGTCGTCCTAATGGCGATTTCGAAATCCTGACGATGAGCTTCCCTCCGCGGTGGCTGAAGGGACAATCATCGAAGAAGCCTTTGCAAGTAGCGCGAGCAATAAGCTAAAGGCCAGATGGTACTCCTCTGTACCTGTGTCACCAGCAGTTGCCATACTCTTCCAGTGTACTCGAGTTTCCGCGCGGTTTTCACCTTGGGCACCCGAGCCTTCAGGGAACCGCCGCTTAAAAGGACACGTCGGAGGGTAAGAGAGAGAAATAGATAACAGACAGACAGACCAAGATATAAGGTCTGGTTCTGTACCACTCCGCCCTAGGGAACCCGGGGAGGCGCTGGGTGGGGGGAGGTTCTTGGGGTTTCACTTCTACTTTTCACAATGAGCCCAGCCTCTACCTTTATATGTGGTGACGGTGGCCTTCCTTTACAAGATAGAGAGGTGGAGTATGTAACTCTCTCTCTCTCTCTATATATATATATATTTTTTTTTTTTCTGGGGGGGGGGGAGAGGGGGGTATCGTACTTACGAAACGAACAACTGCATTTGGAAAGCTTTGACCAAAACATATTTTTGTATGAGCAATTTTCTCGCATGCAGAACACACCTGCCAAACTCCTTGGGGTAACAAATGCAATGGCAACACATGGTACACTAATTCACTGGGATTTGCTGAGGGGAAAGCGGGGAGGGAGTGTAGTCCTGATACACTTCTGGCCGAGCACAACCCTGTTCAACTCGTGTCGTAAGTGGTTCCTTAACTGTTTCAGTGAGGGCCCCAAACTCACATTTCTACCGCAATTTAAGTCCCCCAAACTTCACACGAATTTATCTTTGCAACAAAATGCATCTTCACCTGTTTCACGAATTACTGGAGCTCGAAACAAAACACCACAAGTAATACGCTCAAATGACAAACACATATTAATCCGAAGAATGAGAGACTTAAAATCTAGATACGAAATTTGTCGCACAACTACCTAACTACTGGTTATTGCGCACGGTACCTCAGGTTACCATGACACCCAGTTTTGTAAGCAGTGCAGTAGGTAAAAGCCCCATAATTGTGCAACCGTGGAGTCTATACCCCCTCTTTGTTTTATCATATTTTTATTACGTTCTGCATCAATTAAAGAATCATATCTATCACTCCAGTGAATATATACATGTGTGTGTGTGTGTGTTATTTTTCTGAATAAGTACAAATCAAAAATAATTTTGTACGATGAGAAAATGACAATAGTGTATATACTAATAACGTGCCTGCCTGGCTCTGAAAGCTATTGCCACCTACTATGCGAGTAGGTGGCGGCTGTGCACGCCCTCATGACGTCAGTAGGACATGACGCCACAGCGGATCGGTGGACCAGTGTGCAAAAACAGACGGATACATATTGTGGATGTGATTAAATGCGCGCACACGCACACACACCACACACACACACACACACACACACACACACACACACACACACACACACACACACACACACACACACACACACACACACACACACACACACACATACACACACACACACACACATGCATACATATACACACATGCACAAACGCACGCACGCACATGGCCAGAACATAGACATTGTTTATACTAGTGGTTTCCAACTAATTGGTCGCGACCCACTGGGGATTGTGCATGATTTAAAAAGGAGTCGCAATATCATAGGTCACTTTGCTAAGCGTTCGCCAGTGTTCTTATTACAAATATACAATGAAGCCATGTCTAAGAAATACTATATTAGGCATTATATTATAGGCTATTATCATAATAGCTATTACCTATACAATGAAGCCATGCCTTTATGAAATATTATATTAGGCAAAAAACTCGTGTATGTTGACTAACAGTTTTGTCATTTCCATGTGTCACTTAGCTTCAGAATATTCAGTTAGAAAAATCATAAACTGAATGCTGTTGGCGACGGGTGCTGGCGTGTCTCCCCTTCACCCATCTCCTTCCCTAACTCCTTCCCTCCTTCCTACCCTCCTCTTACCACCCCTCCCCCACCTCTTCCCTCTCCCGCCATTCCTCCCTTCCTCCCTCCCTCCCTCTTACCACCCTTCTCCACCCATTCCTCTTCTTCTCTCCTCCCTCCCTCCTCCCTTACTACCTCCATCTCCGTGTCTAAGAATGCGAAAAGGAAGGAATTGCTTATCGGAACAACCAGACCTACTCGTGCTAAACAGAGCGTGCTAATTTGACTAATCACAGCTGAGGAGCCAGATACTTACCCTTTATTCCTTATATTCTCATATTCTTATAGTATAAGTCAATACAATACAATAAGAATATAGTATAAGGTAATAGAGGAACAGCGTCTGGTTGTTTATGATAAACCAGCCCTCCGATTTGGAATTATCGTACATCGTCAAGCAGGACAGGCTGTTTTCCTGTTAAGTATAGGATGTGCGTTTTGCTGTTTTGTTGTTGTTGTTGTTGTTGCTGCTGTTGTTATTGTTGTTGTTGTTATTGTTGTTGTTATTGTTGTGTGCTATTGTTGTTGTTATTGTTGTTGTTGTTATTGTTGTTATTGTTGTTGTGCTGTTGTTTGCCTGTTGTTATTGTTGTTTGTTTTGTTGTTGCTTTTTGTTTGTTTACTTGTTTGGAGTTTTACGATATATTTGTAAGTCTTCATTAAGCGAAAAAAATCTTGAAATTGTAAGTAATAAAATAAGTTACAAAAACATAGAGTAATGGTATTAAAAAAATAGTATCGACCCCAACGTCGGATCAGAAAAAAAAATACAGCAAGCACTCTCAACATCTAAAAAAAAAAGAAAAAGAAAATAGACAACGAAATAACAGAATTACGCTATAGAACGAACCAAACAAAACATCTCCACAGCCTTACGAAATCACGATAAAACCGGAGATCCAGATTTTTTCCCCGAGCTCCTCCTACCGCGTCTCCATCCCGCCCCGCCCTGGGAGCTTCACGCCCACACATCCTTGGGGGCGTCCTTCTTCCTCCTGCCATAAATCACGCCCCACGCAATCCTAGCTTCGCCTCCCTCTCGCCTTCCATTCTTATCATTCACTTCCCGTCTCGCCTCATTGCAAGGAGATATCAGCTGTAGTGTCTTCTTCGTTGCTTCGACTATCGGGGAAATTGTCCTTGCTTAATCACAATGACGATTTTTATGTTGAATTGATTTTTTATCTATCTATTTTATTGATAATTTATTTATCTGATTTATCTATCTATTTATTTTTTATTGATTTATATATCTATTTCGTGGGATTGCTTCGACTATCGGTGAAATTGTCCTTGCTTAATCACACTGACGATTTTTATGGTAATTGATTAATTAATTTATCTATCTATCTATTTATCTGTCTATCATCTATCTATTTATCTATCTATTTATTTTTATTAATTCATCTATCTATCTTTTTTGTGAGATTGCTTCTACTATCGGTGAAATTGTCCTTGTTTAATCAAACTGACGCTTTTTATTTTAATTGATTGATTAATTTATCTATCTATCTATGTATCTGTCTATCTATCTATCTATTTATGTGTCTATTTATCTATCTATTTATCTGTCTATCTATCTATCTATTTATCTGTCTGTTTATCTATCTATTTATTTTTATTAATTTATCTATCTATCTTTTTCGTTGCTTCGACTATCGGTGAAATTGTCCTTGTTTAATCACAATGACGCTTTTTATTTTAATTGATTGAGTAATTTATCTATCTATCTATTTTTCTGTCTATCTATCTATTTATCTGTCTATCTATCTATTTATCTGTCTATCTATTTATCTTCTGTTGTATCTATCTATCTATCTATCTATTTATCTGTCTGTTTATCTATCTATTTATTTTTATTAATTTATCTATCTTTTTTGTGGGATTGCTTCGACTATCGATGAAATTGTTCTTGCTTAATCACACTGACGCTTTTTATTTTAATTGATTGATTAATTTAGCTATCTATCTATCTATCTATTTTTATTGATTTATCTATCTATTTATTTTTATTGATTTATCTAGTTATTTATTTGTATTGATTTATCTATCTATTTATTTTTATTGATTTATCTATTTATTCATTTTTATTGATTTATCTATCTATTCATTTTTATTGATTTATCTATCTATCTTTTTCGTTGCTTCGACTATCGGTGAAATTGTCCTTGTTTAATCACAATGACGCTTTTTATGTTGATTGATTGATTAATTTATCTATCTATCTATTATTATTGATTTATCTATCTATTAATTTTTATTGATTTATATATCTATTTCGTGGGATTGCTTCGACTATCGGTGAATTTGTCCTTGCTTAATCACACTGACGATTTTTATTTTAATTGATTGATTAATTTATCTCTATCTATTTATCTGTATATTTATATATCTATTTATCTGTCTGTTTATCTATCAATCTATCAATCTATTTATCTGTCTGTTTATCTATCTATTTATCTGTCTATCTATCTAATTATTTATCTGTCTGTTTATCTATCTATTTATCTGTCTATCTATCTAATTATTTATCTGTCTGTTTATCTATCTATTTATCTGTCTATCTATCTAATTATTTATCTGTCTGTTTATCTATCTATTTATTTTTATCAACTTATCTATCTTTTTCGTGGGATTGCTTCGACTATCGGTGAAATTGTCCTTGTTTAATCACAATGACGCTTTTTATGTTAATTGATTGCAAAATTTATCTATCTAGCTAGCTATCTATCTGTCTTTTATCTATCCATTTATCTGTCTGTTTATCTATCTATTTATCTATCTGTCTAAATGAAACTGTCCTTGCTTAATCAAAATGACGCTTTTTGTGTTAATTGATTGATTAATTTATCTATCTGTCTATTTATCTGTCTATTTATCTATCTATCTATCTATTTATCTACCTATTTATCTATCTATCTATCTATCTATCTATCTATCTATTTATCTTTCTATTTATCTATCTATCTATCTATTTATCTATCTATCTATCTATCTATCTATCTATCTATCTTTATTTATCTATCTATTATCTATCTATCTATATGCTTATCTCTCTTTTTTTCGACATTTACTGGATTCTATATTCGAGCCGAACAGCTGTTTATGTTCTTTCTTCGTCTTTTCTAATCTTATTTTCTTCCATTTCTTCCTCTTATACAACGTTAACTCCCTCTGAATCATCTCACGCTTCGTTATAACTTTTTTATATAAAAGCAAAGTGGAAATATCGGACATTTTCATATCATATTAATATCGGACATCCATCGATCGGGGAACAGTCTATCAGTAATATCAATACTAACAAATGCAGATTGTTTATAAAGTAAGTGTTTATGTGCTTGTTTGTTTGTGTGTGTGTGTGTGTTGTGTGTGTGTGTGTGTGTGTGTGTGTGTGTGTGTGTGTGTGTGTGTGTGTGTGTGTGTGTGTGTGTGTGTGTTTGGTGTGTGTGTGTGTGTGTGTGTGTGTGTGTGTGTGTGTGTGTGTGTGTGTGTGTGTGTGTGTGTGTGTGTGTGTGTGTGTGTGTGTGTGTGTGTGTGTGTGTGCGATAACAACCACGTCTCTCCATTATCATCATATAAAAATGATAATGAAATCGGTGCTAATACTCCTATTAATCACGATATCATTAATGAACACGATTGCAATAACAATCGCCATTCACATCATCTTTGCAATAAACATTCACCGTAAAAGCTAAAGCGATGATGATACCACTTGTATCGTTAATTAATCTAGGAAAAGCAATTAAGAAACTTTGTGCTACACAGCTGTTCTCGACTGGAAATCTAAATTCCCAAAGCCCACGCGGGGAATACGGTATTAGGGTCAGGAAAGCTGGTTGGGGAAGCTGCATTTCCTAACAGGGGGAGATATAGGTAATATAGAATACAGCGGGGAATTTTAGTGAGTGTGAAATACCTTGTAGATGAAGAGGAGAGATAA
>NW_020871785.1:637611-641100 GCF_003789085.1 Penaeus vannamei
CATCAAACTTCCCTTTTATTGAATGTGCTATTCGGAAACTTCGGCAGTTGTGTCCGCATACAGACATACATGTGTGTGTGTGTGTGTGTGTGTGTGTGTGCATATATATATATATATATATATATATATATATATATATATATATATTATATATATATATATATATGTGTGTGTGTGTGTGTGTGTGTGTGTGTGTGTTGTGTGTGTGTGTGTTGTGTGTGTGTGTGTGTGTGTGTGTATGTGTGTGTGTGTGTGTGTGTGTGTGTGTGTGTGTGTGTGAGAGAGAGAGAGAGAGAGAGAGAGAGTGGTGTGGGGAGTGAGTGTGTGTGTGCATGTATGTATATGTATGTGTACATGTATGTATGTATATGTGTATGCATGTATACGCACATAAGCATGGTTTCGTTTGGTTTGTCTTCCGGAATTCTTCAAACCAAAGACCTGCAACATGTTACGACTTGTTCCCGTACCAGCTGGTGGCCGACTGAGGAAGACGAAAGCAGAGTGGACTCAGCGTGACTCTCTCTTCACTTTACATTTTTTTTCTCATACTCTTCGAACATCTGGGTCGGGCATAATAAGACAATTATAAGTTACCTGTACATATCTTCTAGAGAATAATGATTACTTTCTCTCGCTTAATGATTACTTTCTCTTTCTCTTTCTCTTTCTCTTTTTCTTTTTTTTCTCTTTTTCTTTCTCTTTTTCTTTCTCTTTCTCTTTCTCTCTCTTTCTCTTTCTCTTTCTCTTTCTCTTTCTTTCTCTTTCTCTTTCTCTTTCTCTCTTCTCTTTCTCTAATTCTAAGTCTTCTTAATCTTGTAATTCCTGGCCATCAAAAATCGCCCCTTTTTTACATAAGTACCACCAAAAATGACTAAAGTACCTCTAATTATCATTTTCTTTCTACAAAAAAATATATATATATATAGGTATTAATAAGTTCATTCCATTTCATTTCATTCCTTCAATGTTTTTCGCAATTCTAGCATCCAGATTTCTCCTCTCGGCATAAAAGCTCAATTTTCCCATCAAGGATTTTGCTCTCAGAATCCTTTGTTTTGCTCTGCTTTGTCCTTGATCACAGCGGCCTTCTCTGTTAATCTGTTTTCGAGACCTTGCCTTCATTAAGTGCGGGGAAAGTACAGAAATATGATTCAGAGAAGACAGGCACCTTCTAGTGGCTAATATCGGAGGGAGAGAAAAGGAGAGAGCGAGGGAGAGAGAGAGAGAGAGAGAGGAAGAGAGGGGGAGGAAGAGAGAGAGAGAGAGAGAGAGAGAGAGATAGAGGGAGATGGAGAGAGAAAGAGAGAGAGAGATGAGAGAGAGAGGAGAGAGAGAGAGAGAGAGAGAGAGAGAGGGAGAGAGATGGAGAGAAAGAGAGAGACAGACAGACAGAACAGACAGAGGACAGACAGAGTGAGACACACACACACTCAATCACAGAGAGGCGAAAAAATTATCATCATGCATAATATTATTTGCTTTTGGGATTGGAAAGAGACATATATTATTCTGTCTTTTTTTCACTTTTACATTCCCTTTCTTCATACGCATATTTTCCTGTCTGTCTATTTTTTTTTTTACTTTTTTTATTCTCTTCCTCATACGCTCATACGTCTCTTTACCTTTTCTCCAGCTATTCCATGTCCCGCACTACATTTTCCTCTCCTCACACATTTTTCTGAAAGGTACAAGTTTTCCACGAGCAATGACATGTGTGCAGGTTGTTCCATTTCTGAGAAAAAGACATACACGAAGACGGAAAAGGAAATAGTAAAAGGGAGATAATAACGACAAGGAGAGATTCACCCATTTGATGAATAGGTTTGTGAGAGTCTTGCTTTATCTGGGACGAGGTTGTACATTCATCCAGTCGATGTCGATTTCAGAAATAAAGTAAAATGTATTTGAAAGTGATCTGTAATGATATTCACCTCAGCCAGATGCAAAACGAGTTTTAGGAATTTGAGGTTCGTGATTATATGATGAGTTTTATTGTATATTGCTCTCTCTCTCTCTCTCTCTCTCTCTCTCTCTCTCTCTCTCTCTCTCTATATATCTCTCTATATATATATATATATATATATATATATATATATATATATGTGTGTGTGTGTGTGTGTGTGTGTGTGTGTGTGTGTGTGCTGTGTGTGTGTGTGTGTGTGTGTGTGTGTGTGTGTGTGTGTGTTGTGGTGTTGTGTTTGTGTGTGTGTGTGTGTGTATATGTATGTATGTATGTAATAGTGTGTGTGTGTGTGTGTGTGTGTGTGTGTATGTAGTATGTATGTATGTATGTATGTAATGTGTGTGTGTGTGTGTGGTGTGTGTGTGTGTGTGTGTGTGTGTGTGTATATGTATGTATATGTATATATATATATATATATATATATATATATATATATATATATATATATATATATATATATATATATATATATGATAAAATGTATATAATAATAAATACTCCATCTACACACACATACACACAATTACGCCTATGATGTGCGTAAATATTTCCCAAAATACGTAATTAATCTAAGTAAAAAAATATCGACGGCGCCCCTCGCTGCGCCCTCGGGATCTCGACGCCACGACCCGGAAAATACGACTCGAATTCCAGCGCAAAAGGGCCAGCGACGCGACTCGGAGGATCAGACGAGCAAGGAGACTCATCCCATTATATGGCCGGCGAGAACAGCAACGTCACGCGAGGGGGGGGGGGGAGGGGGGGGGGGAATACACGAGAAATACGCCTTCGAAATACAGCGTCAAAGCCCGAAGGATCTATTGACCGGCTTCCGCTGAAGTCCGGAAAGGGAGAGAGAGAGAAAAAAAAAAGAGGAGGAGAAGTAAGAGAAGGAAGAGAAGCGCCAAAGGAACCTCGCAGATCGGGGAGTTTGCGGAGGATTAAAAATATTTCGAGCCAAAGGTTTCTTCTGTGTCGTCTGATCCGGAGACCTCTAAAAGGAAGCCATCGGCCGGAAACTCCCTGGAAGCTTGGCTCTCGAATTCACATGCAGAGAGATCTTGCACAAGCTCTCGTGCGCGAACGTACAGCCTCTTGGCACTACATGCGGGGGCCATCGGTGCCTGTATGGGGGCTGAGTGGCGCTCCCTGTAACTACGTCCGGGTTTTCCGTCTGTAGTCTGTAGAGTCGGTGTGGGAAATGTTTCGAATCTTGAAGTTGTTTTTTATCGTTATTACTGTCTTTATTACTATGTGACATTACTCAAGATCATCATCATTTTCGTTATAATCGTGAAAATCAAATGTTCTAATATTAGTTTGCAACTTGAAGTGAATATCTTTACAGATCACTTTTCAAAATACATATTACTTTATTTCTGAAATCTACATCGGCTGGATGAATGTACATTACATACATACATACATACATACGTGTATAAAATATATATATATATATATATATATATTATATATATATATATATATATATATATATATATATATATATATTAATCGTGTAT
>NW_020871785.1:641200-653700 GCF_003789085.1 Penaeus vannamei
TTGCCACACGAGTTATCAGTTATAGCAGTGGAGTATAGATACGTGCGCTAATGTTCACGTATAGTATACGTAGAGGCGGTTCTCACACACACACAAAAAATAAATGTTATAACATATACACAACGCATCTAAGATAGTAGACTGCACTAACGATATAGTAGAATGTGTGTTTATATCACGCAACGCAACCTGGTTACAATACCACATATGCATAACGTTCACAACAACATGCTAAACCAACAATTACATCCACTAACCATAACTATAGCATGCACACACACATACATACAATATCACAACACACTACTACACACATTTATTTAAAACACACACCACATGTGGTGATGTGTGTGTCTGTGTGTGCATGTTATGTGTGGGGGGGTGAGTGTGCGTATGTGTGTGGGTATGTATATGTATATATATAACATATGGACATCTATATATACATTTATTCATTAATAGATAGATATACATACATACATCATGTATCATATATATGTGTGTGTGTATGCTTGTTCTTTTTTCTGTACCTTCCATTTACCGTTGATTTATCGCGTACTTGGATAAGCTTCAGAAAAGAGCTCGGTGATTCACGGCGACATGCAAACGTCACTTAAAACTCTCGAGGAGGTGACGCTGCGATCCCGGTCAGCTGGAGATGGCGACGGGTATATAAGGCCGAGGCGCAGGGGGTCGGGCAGTAGTCTTGGTGATCGCTCAGAACCACCATGACGACCTCACAGCTCTTCTTGGTTCTCGCCCTCGTGGCAGGCAGCCTGGCAGGTGAGTGATAAGGCGCCCAATATATATCAGAACAATCAATGCTGACTATCGTTATTTCATCCAAAATTCTTGTTTAAGGCTGTTTTTATATTCTAATGATTGATGATTCTGCACATACAGATTTCTATGTATAAATAAATATGTACAATTCTTTATGAATGCATACAGACACATTTATATTACACATACATATATATGTATGTGTTTGTATATATATATATGTGTGTGTGTGTGTGTGTGTGTGTGTGTGTAAATAGTTTTGTTCTACAGTACAGTTGTGAAAATAATTGTTAATTACACGATTATAGTCAGAAATATTAAGTACTATCAGTCTGGCATCAACACATTTTTATTCATTTTTGGTTCAATGAATAGCATGCATAGACAACAAGCCTATTACGAAATATAGATATTGTGGTGACAATCCATGTCATTCCAAATACGATGCCGACCGTGCAAAGACGTTCGCATAAAACCGTATACACAAAAGAAATATAAAAGTAGATCGATAGACACTGATATTTTTTTCTAACGATATATTCTTCACTACTTTTCTTACTATCAAGTCTTTCAGTCTCATAGAACCTTTTGTTCCCAGCCCCCTGGGGAGCGGACGTGCCAAGATGCTCCACCGAATGCCCCGTCACCGGATCCCCCAAACTGGCCTACCAACCCGACAAGACCTACGCCTACCAATACTCCGGCAAGTCCAAGGTCCAGCTCAAGGGCGTGGACAACGGCGACTCGGAGACCGAGTGGACGGCACAAGTTGATCTCACCTGGATCAGCCCTTGCGACATGGCCATCTCCTTCAAGAATACCAAGGTGGATGGCACCCCCGGTAAGCGCATGCCAACAGTCCCAAGTCTACATGCAAATATCTTCACTCAAGTATCAATCGTGCCTTCCAATGGAAATCTTTTCTAACGTGTATCTCACAATTGGTGCGGTCTCCTGCAGGTCCCATCGTTGCCAGGACGCTGGAGAGACATCCACTGTGGTGGCCGTCGTCGACGGAAGGGTGCAGCACGTGTGCGCTCACCCAGAGGACGAACCATGGGCCATCAACCTGAAAAAGGGCGTGGCTTCGGCTTTCCAGAACTCCATTCCTTCTCTGTCTGCTGTCAGCTCAGGCATCACAGTAACGGAGGTTAGTTCATTTCATTTATGAATACTAAGGTTCACGGACAATGTATTATTTAGTTTAATAGTATCAAGTTCAGAAATATATATAGGTTAAAATCTAGAGATAATAATACCAATGATGTTTGATTTTTCAGACTGATGTTGTGGGAAAATGCCCAACAAAGTATGAAATTGAGACCGAAGGAGAGAAAGTCATTGTCGTCAAGGAGAAGAACCACCACCACTGTCAACAACGTTACCCAACACCCGCTCATATACCTGCACTATGGCTGAAGGCTCCCCTGCCAATCCAGGAATCCACGTCACAGTGCAAGCAGGAAATCGCCAATGGCATTTACACCGCCATCACGTGTCAGGACAAGAACATCGTTCGACCTGCCATTGGAATCTACAAGTACGTGGAGGCCAGTCAGGATTCAACACTTCGCTTCATCTCGGAGTCCTCCGACACTTCAGCTATCAGTGCCATCCCTTCAGGAGAAATGCAAGTTGAAAGCCTCCTGTACAACCACCAAACAATGAAGGACCCACAACTGGCACCTGAGCTGGATGAGCTCATGAAGGGGATCTGTGACAAGACCAAGGACACAGTTGAGGCTGAAGCTGCTGCTTTGGTTGCCAAGGCTCTCCATCTGTTACGTCGTGTTCCAGAGACAGTTGTGGTGGAGACTGCACAGAAAGTGAGACAAGGACATTACTGCAGTGACTCTGCCAGGCTGGAGAGTATCTTCTTGGACGCAGTTGCTTTCCTGCATGAGTCTGGTGCAGTAAAGGTCATGGTCCAAGAAATCGAGAATGGACGAGCAACAGGGGGACGTCTCGCTCTGTACACGGCAGCGCTCTACCTCATCCCACGACCCAGCATTGAGGCAGTCAAGGCTCTCACGCCACTCTTTGAAAGCCCTCGCCCAGTGCCCTCGGTGCTGCTGGCAGCTGCTTCCATGATAAACCACTACTGCCTTCATACTCCAGCTTGCCACCAGAAAGCTCCAGTGGCGAGAATTGCAGAGATTCTGGCCACCAGAGTCCAGAGTCACTGCTCTCCTTCTGCTGGTGCTGAGGGCGAGGAAGTACCCCTTGCATTCTTCAAGGCAATAGGGAATATGGGTGTAGCTACACCTGCCGTGACAAGGGCAGCCGTCCAATGCATTGAAGAAGAAGGACTGGAAACCAGCATTCGGGTAGCTGCAGCACAAGCCTTCAGACAAGCCAATTGCTTCCGTCCAGTAAGTAGTATTGAGATAACGGTAGAAATATTTTTTCCATTGTTTTTATCTAATATACGATGATGATCGAATAACATATGTGAATGTGTATGTTATACTTTAATAATTTCAGGCAGTTGAAAAGCTAGTAGACATTGCCGTCCGACCAGCCTTTGACACCGAAGTCCGCATCGCTTCCTATCTGGCAGCTGTCCGATGTGCTGAACAGGAACACCTGGAGAAAATTATTGAGAAGATTTCAAAGGAAGAGAATACCCAAGGTATGTAAATATTCATATCTTAACCTCTCCTATAAATCGTCCACAAAAACTAATATTAATGTCACCATACTACCAGAACAATCTGTTAGTGGCAAATTATTCTTTATTATTCTTAGATCTATAGAGTATTTTACAAATGTTTTCTTTGACCACCATATTAATTACTAAAACCAAAGATGTTGCTAATAACCTAAGCTATCACTTGATAATTGTTATGACAATAGTACATTCATATTATCATTCTCCAGATGTTGGTGAATGCTCATATGATATTGCTTCATTTCAGTGCGTGGATTTGTTTTGGGTCACCTGATCAACATCCAAGAGGGTAGCTGCCCCAACAAAGAAAACCTCAGGTACCTCCTTGCCAACGTTGTCATCCCTACCGACTTCGAGAAGGACTTCAGGAAATTCTCTCGACATATAGATATGGCTTACTATGCCCCTGCCTTTGGCATGGGTGCCGGCCTCGAGTCGAACATCATCTATGCTCCCGGATCTTTCATTCCTCGTGCTGTTAACCTGAACATGAGAGCAACTGTGGATGAGACGCCCATGGACATAGCAGAGATTGGTGCGCGCTTTGAAGGAGTCGATTCCATCATTGAAGAGCTCTTGGGCCCACAGGGATACCTACGCAAAGCAACATTTGGAAAGATTATGGAGGACATTACGGGTTTTGCAGGAGAGAAAGGCCTCAAGATCATGGAGCACTTCAAGCACACAATGAGGACCAGGCGATCCATCGATGCTTCTGTCATCTCCGACTTCTTCGGCAAGCTGTATGGTGAGAGCAGTTCGCACACCCACGCCGATATATTTCGCCCGGTTCATGGGGCACGAGATTACTTTCGCAGATGTTGCCCAAAGCCTCAAGGGTGTCACAGCTGACACACTCATTGAGACTTTTTCTCTTTCTTCGAGAATTCCTTGGAACATATGAAGGATCTTAACCTGAACACAGCAAGAACTGCTCAGCTTTCCATGGATTACTCACTGCCCACCATTCAGGGCACACCACTCAAGCTGAACTTAGCTGCAACTGCTGTTGCTGGCCTCAAGATGGAGGGCAACGTCAACATTGGCCAGATCCTCTCTGACCTGGGCAATTCCCACACCGGCATCAAGGTGTTCCCAGGCCTTTCTGTACAAGCCACTGGTTTTGTTGGCTTTGAGTGCCGCTTTACCAAGGTGGGAATCGAGATGCAGAACACCATCTCTAGTGCCACTGGAGCCGCCATCAACATCAGAACAACTGAAAACAAGAAGATCGAGCTGGAATTGGAGATCCCTGACAAGATGGAACTCCTCAACATCAAGGCCGAGACTTACCTTGTCAAAGCTAGGGGAAAGAAGATGACTAAGATTTCTCCTTCCTCCATGAGAGATGTCAGGATTGAGCGCAGGTCCTGCATTGCTGCTTTGGAACCAGTATTTGGCCTCAAGGTGTGCTATGACATGAACTTCCCTGATGTGTTCCGTGCTAATGCCCTGCCACTTGGTGAACCAGCCATCGCCAAGCTGTACGTTGAGAAGGCAGATCCTTCCATGAGAGGTTACTTAGTGACTGCTGCCATCAAGAACAAGAGAGGTAACAAGCTCATTAAGATGAATGTAGAAGCAGCTGGTGCCTCAACACCAAGAAGAGCAGAAATGACCCTGTCCTACACAAGGAAGAAGGAAGCCACATTGTTTCTGCCAAGCTTGATTCCTCCAGCATTGCTGCAGGAGTGTGGACTACTCTCACCAACGAGCAAGGACACAAGGCAGTAGAGACTTATGTCAACTTCAAATATGGTCAGACTGCTATTTCTCGAGGCATCAAGCTGGAAGCGATTGCAAGGGAAGGAAGCGTGGGAGAGGAATTCCAAGTGAACGTTTTCAGCAGCGGCACCAGGAGCTTCCCCTCTAAATCTCAAATTGTAGAGGCTAAATTCATCAAGAAAACTAGCGGACCCGTAGTTAATGTGGATGTGATTTGCAGGACCAGAAATGGTCTGGCTGAATACTTCAACCTCAATATGGAAGGTAAGAATTTGAGTGAATGTCTTTTAAAAACTAGCGGTTTAGTTTTCTACATCTTGAAATATAATCCTGGATGGCATACAGCTTTCATTTCATTGTTGAAGTTTTGATCAATTGGAAATCTTTTACAGTGGGAGCTGACCTCATGGAGTTCTCCTCAGAGGACACATACAGGACCAGGTACATTCCCAAGTTCCGCATTCTTTTCCCTGTAACTTTGCGGAAGGTGGAAGTGCATGCCGAAACTGGAGCTTGGAGACTGGCATCATACATCCGCGAAGGCAGCCAGTCTGGACAAATCAGCGAGCACATTTCTGCACTCAGGCTAACAAAGGGAAGCAAAGATATCATCTCTGTTGAAGCCACTCACACGATTGAGGGAGCTTTCCCGGAAAACATCATCATCAAAAATGAAGCAACAGGTAACTCCATAACTTCATTTTTGTAATTTTTTTCTCACTTTTAGATTTGAAAAGAAAATCCATCGAATACCGTAGCTCGTGTAACTGATAGTGCTTCTGCTTTTTTGCTTTGCAGTTGATATTGGCAGATCATCATACAAAGCCATCTATGATGTAATCTACCAGGCTGAAAAGGTCGGGGCTTCTATGGAAGTCGTCCGCACGGGAGACAATGAGAAAATTGTTAAACTGGACGCAATCTATCATCATTCAGGAGCAGAATACAGCACTAATTTCTTGGTAGGGATACATCCTGTACATGAAAAACGTTTTCTAAATATACAGAACAGCTTAGGCATTACATCATAGGAAGTGCTTCAGGCTCTCTGTATTTCTTTAATTTCAGCTGAAGGTTCCCACTTACATGAAACCTCTCAAGATTCAGGCCAAGATTGGAGAAGAAGCAGAGGGTCGCTACATGCTGGAAACAGCCATCAAATATGGTCAGCGTATGATACTTGAAGCTAATGGGCCAATCATGGCACGTCTTTCCTCCAAGATTGCAAAGATGCAGGCCAACATCAAACTCAGTGCATTGGCAAGTGAACCCTACATCATTGGTGCCAATGTTGTGTTTGGCAACAAGAAACAGGTGATAGCCATGGAAATCAAGGAGCGAGAAGAGCCACTCTTTGGTGTAGAATGGAAGATGGTTCAAGAGAGTTCTGAGAAGACCACTGTTGGCATAGCATTCGTTCTCCCTGCCCTTATTGAGAACAAGGTCGATGCCATTATTACTGAGGAACTTATCCATGTTAATTTTAACAACTTGGTTCTGCCTAATACTTCATCCCGCCGTCGGGTCAAGGGATTCACTGATGTCAACATTGCAGAGAAAAGGGCAAATGTGGAATTTTCTTGGGATGCCGATAATGCTCCCGAAAAGAAGTTGGTGTTGGATGCAAGTCTGATCAGCAGTCCTGCCAACCCTGGACATGCTGAGATCCAGTAAGTCGCCACATTCATAATTTCAGTTGCCATTTTTTAGTATAAATCCTCAGTTTCATCTTTGATTCTGTAGCAGTTGTATAAAACTACATAATACACAAACATAAAATCAACAAATGATTCAAAGACACATGCATATCCGTTTTTCTTTTTTTTCTGATTACATATTTCTTCACAGCGGGAATGTCGTCATTGCCGGAGAGCCTTACCACGCCAAATTGATTCTGACTGCCACAGATCTCATAGAGCACATGGAAGGGGAAAATGGATTCAAGTTGATCCTGACAACTCCTAGCCAGAAGACGGTTGTCGTGGGAGCCTCCTGTGATGTCCAGCTGGCAGGAGCCACCACTAAAGTCATTTCCACCGTTGAATACAAGAACGTGAGGGATAGGAAATACAAATATACAAGTGTGATTGCCTTGGAGAGGCTTGGTGGTCCACTTAATTATGCCGTAGAAGCCAAGGTAACTTACAAACAACCTGGAACAGCAGAAATAAAGGTAGAAACAACAGCAAAACATCATTGGACACCAGAAGAACATGTTGTAGCATTCAAGGTAAGTAACAGTAGATATATCGCTCCTTGCATCACTGAATATTTTTCATGAAATGGCAAAATTCATGTAAATGAGACGTATTATCATATTCAATAGGGAAAAATATGAATAGCTATATTTCCATTTACAGGTGGCTGCTGAAGCTCCAGTACTGAAGACGCCTGCCATGATTGCATTCTCCATTCACAATGCACCAAACGCTTTTGTTGGAGTCTGCAAGATCGAAAGAACTGCTCCTTTCACTGCCTTTGAATGGAATGTGCAGGTTACTCCTGAAGGAGGAATTGAAGCTGTTGAAGCTGGTGTGGACATGAAAGCCATCATTGAAGTTCTGAAGATTGTTCGTGCCATTGCTACTCTGGAGGAAGAGAGTTATGAAACTTATGGCCCACACACAGCTCAGTACCAGTACCGCTTCACAAGGCCATCACCCACTTCTTACACCATGCAGATGAGGACTCCAACCCGCACCATGGAAGGAAGAGCTAAACTATCACCAAGGGAATCTGGAATCAAGTTCTACCCCAATAAGGGCAAAACTGAATCCAAATACGAAATTGGATACAAGGTCAACCACGAGGGAAGGTGGGCACAACGTGCGTCCAAGTTGGAAGTCAGAATGAACCATCCAGTGCTTCCTAAACCCATCATGGCCGCTGCTCAGTACACAGTAGCTGAAGGAACAATGAGGGGAACAATTGAACTGGACATTTTCCCAGAAGAAGCCGACAAAATTACTGGAACTGTGGAAACTCAGAGAATTTCAGAAAATGCTATCAGGGCAGAAGCCTTCTTGACTGGCAGGGTAAGTAGAACACCATCTGAATTGATGTTAGAGTCCTTTTATATGAATTAGGGTTAAAACTATGGTACTATAAAACTATGATACTATCGCATTATAGTAAAGAATAGCTTTATGAATATCGTGTTTTTTGTCTTACAGATGTTGAAAGTGAACCCTAAAGCTATCATCACTGCTGCCTATGCACCAGAAACAGTTGCTTTGGATGTAGTGTTCCACAAGACTCCATCTGCAGCACCAATCTTCGCCATTGCTGCCAAGTATGACAAGACTGCAGCTCACAGTGCAGCTGCCACATTGACAGTAAAGATGGAAGAGCGACCTGTCTTTGAGATGAGTGCAGTGACCGAACCCGAGGAACCAGCCACCTGCAATGGCATCAGAATGAATGCTGTTGCTTATGCAGCAGCTTTTGGAAAGTACAACGTGTTCTCCAAGATGTGCAGGCCCGCCTTCATTGAGGTGACCGCAATGCGACCTGGTGGAGCAAAGG
The DNA here is from genome assembly GCF_003789085.1 of Penaeus vannamei. Lineage (NCBI taxonomy): Eukaryota > Metazoa > Arthropoda > Malacostraca > Decapoda > Penaeidae > Penaeus > Penaeus vannamei. The sequence continues at coordinate 649,905 of NW_020871785.1, forward strand.
AGTACACTGCCAAGCTTGGCCTCCGATACCCTGACGCTGCTGAAGCAGGCGTATATGTGGCGAGTGCTGGAGAGAGTCGCGGTGTTGCTGTTGCTGCTGTGAAGCTGGCTTCACCCACAATGCTACAGTTCGAGGTGGCTCATGAACCAGAAGAAGCACACATTGTAATGGTAAGTCTCAAAACGATGCTATCATCGGAAATGGTATTTTCCACGTTTCCATATGCTGAACGATTACCGATTCCTAACCTCATATGTGATCCTTTATTTCCAGAGTGAAGTGACAAGTACCCTCAGAAAAGTCGCCATGTCTCTCGAAACAGTTGCAATGGAGGCCGTCCAGTTCCTCAAGGAAGAAGCTGCTGCAAAGGGTGTCGAGTTCCCGTCATCTCACTTTGTCAGTCTAGTGGATGAGGCGAATGAGGAAATCAAAGCCATTTACCGAGATATCGTCTCAGAGATGAGAATCCTTGACACTGAGTTGATTGCTGATATCTTGGAAAGCCCTACGGTGTCCTTCGTGTCGCGTGTCTACCTTGGAGTATGGTCACAGATTGCTCGCCTTCAACATCACTTTTCAACCAGGGCGGTTGAAATGATCCAGCAATGGCAGGAACAACTAACAGACGTTTCTGAAATCTTTATCGAAGGTGAGTCATTGTCATTTTGTTATCAGAATTGAGTCCCAAAATTCTACGGTCAATATGAAATGGTTTAATGTCACAATATAAATACAAAAATTCTATTTTCTCAGCTGTTATGGAGATAGTGCAACTCTTGGAAGCCGGAGAAGTACCTGAAACAGTTCGTGTAATTCTGGAAAAAATTGAGAACACTGAGGTGTTCAGGATTGTAAAGAGAGAAGTGAACGCAGTGTTGGCAGAGTATCCTGAGGAGTATGAGGCCGTCAAGCACATCCTCACCAGGGTGACGGCCACTCTCAAGCACGATGCTGATATTGTGTACAAGAGGATCATGGAGACACCAGCTGTTCAAAGGATCTTTGCCTATGTTATGCAGTACATCAACTCGGTAGGTATATTTTGACATGTAAAAACAATGATTCAGATTTGTCTTTCTTGCCCATGAAATATATGTATAGAAAAAAGAATATTGAAGTAGTGTAAATATAGTTATTAATATATTGATATCTTTTGTGGTTTTTCATTTATTCTTTTTTATTCCCACAGGAGCGCGTGTTTGCTGAGGAAGCAGGAAGTGTTGCCAGCCTCATTCTCAAAGAATTTCTTTTCGTTTCAATTGAAAGCGAAGGCAACGGCATTGCAGTCCGAATTCCCCTCCACCGACCCTTGTATTCACTGACGCAAGTGGCACAAGAAGCAGTGCCCAACCCTGTCACAATGCTCGAGAACCTGATATTTGCCTACCTTGAATACATTCCCATCCCTGTGAGCGACGCAATCTGGGCCTACTACAACTTCCTTCCACGCTACATCACGGACGCGCTGCCGCCCTACCCACGAACAGCCATGGTGGTTGGCGGCACTGAGATCCTCAGCTTCAGCGGCCTTGTTGTGCGAGCACCTCGCTCGCCCTGCAAGCTTCTCCTGGCTGCTCACGGCTCCCACCGCCTCATCATGTCCCACCCGCAAGCCTCAGCCCCGGCACAGCTTGAGCTCAAGACACCAGCAGCCACCGTGATCATCAAGCCTGACTTTGAAGTCCTGGTTAATGGCCAAGCCCTCGGGGGATCCCAGCAAACCATCGGAAACGTTAGGATTGTGAACACAGCCAAGCACATTGAGGTGGGATGTCCCCTGATGAGGGTGATCGTTGCCAAGGCAGGCGAGGCCGTAGCTGTTGAGGCTTCAGGCTGGATCTTTGGACGCGTAGCAGGGCTACTGGGCCCCAACACTGGAGAAATTGCCAATGACCGTCTCATGCCCAGCGGTGCAGCAGCCTCCAACCCCCGCGATTTGGTAGCTGCTTGGCAGGAGGAGCCGCAGTGCTCCACCCCTGAGGTTCCTCATGCTGAGACCACAGTAGGTCGCCTGGTTCAGTGTGAAGCGTTGTTGGGGATTCGCTCCAGGTGTAACCCAGTGGTTCACCCACAGCCATTCATCAGCATGTGTCACACTGCCCACAAGGCTTGCGATGCCGCCCATGCTTACAGAACCATTTGCTCTCTGAGAGGAGTGGAAGAAGTTTTCCCTATGGCGTGCTAACAACACCTGTTGACATGTTAACATAGACATTAAATGTTGACGACTCATTCAGATTTTGGATATGGCTATAGGTATTAACTGTATTTTTGTTACGTAAATGCATCATAAAATGTACAAAAAAAAATCCTCAATAAAATTGCAACCAACTACATTTTTGTTTGGTTTCCATTTATATTCATTTCTATGTTTTTTTTAAGTATCTGATTCCGGAAACTATCGCAAGAAAATATTGGAGATTTGAATATGAATCTAATTGCAGTTTGTAATACCAGTTGTAGATTAGAAAACAGAAAGCAACTCCATAAAAAGAGAAGTATCACATGAAGATATTAAGTGTACAGTCCTTGTAAAACATGACACTCCGTGCCACACACACATGCACGCATACACACACACACACACACACATATATATATATATATATATATATATATATATATATATATATATATATATATATATATATATATATATGTATATATATATATATTATATATATTTTATTTATTATCTATTTATTTACTTATATATATATATATATATATATATATATATATATATATATATATTGTGCTTATTATTACCTACGCCAAGGTTATGTTTTTGGTAGTGTTAATTAGAAAAACAACTTAGAAGGTTATGAACAGATTTCTATGACTTTTGTACCATAGGTATGTCTTAGCTCAACGTTGATGCCATTGAATCTTGGTACTGATCCGGATTATGATCTGGATCCTGCGAATATATATATATATATATATATATATATATATATATATATATATATATATATATATATATATATATATGTACGTATGCATATGTATGTTGGCCTGTGTGTATGCATGCATAGGATTTATGATGAACAAATTATAAATGAAACGACGAATGAAAGAAGAAAACGCGAACGTTCCATCTGCACGACGACCTTGAATGGTTTGTGGCTTCCTGCTGTGGCCGCTCACTCGTCCGCCTCTGCGTGGGGTCTGGCCTGTGCGAATTCCAGAGGCAAGATTATGAGCAAATCCAGGGGCTTGCGAAGGGCTCGCCCACCTGGAGCAGTCCTTGCCCTGCTCTTCGCGAAGACCCTCGAGGCAGACCAATGCCCAAGCATCGAGAGGAACAGGGTAGTACGGCTACGTTAAGCCGTGGTCACACGAGGGTTTTTCGACGACAGGTTGGCATTAACGTCCAACTTTCTCACTTGCCCCAACTTCTGAGTTGGCGCAATCCTCTTCTTGCAACTTTGGTGGCGGTTGCGTCTAGCAGTGTAGGTCGTCGGGAATCGGCGACTGGGGCGTGCGCGAGTCTAAAGCAGTGGCTGAAAAACCTGTGGAGGAGGGTGTCTCGCGTCCCTAGGGGGACGTCAGTAATCTTCCAATAGGGCGCGAGCCCTTGGGAAAAACAGAAATTGCTCAAATGATATTTGTTATTTTATTAATGAATGGGTTCATGGTCAAATAATAAGTGTAATAATGATGTGATTAAGTCATACTCAATAAAAAGTTTTCTTTCAAATCCTCGAGAGGATCTTATTTATACATGCAAGGGGGCGTAGATGGAAGGACAAGTTCCTAAAGGGAGCGTGGCAGTAAAAAGGAAATAGGTTAA
>NW_020871785.1:658564-666064 GCF_003789085.1 Penaeus vannamei
ACTGTCAACAACGTTACCCAACACCCGCTCATATACCTGCACTATGGCTGAAGCTCCCCTGCCAATCCAGGAATCCACGTCACAGTGCAAGCAGGAAATCGCCAATGGCATTTACACCGCCATCACGTGTCAGGACAAGAACATCGTTCGACCTGCCATTGGAATCTACAAGTACGTGGAGGCCAGTCAGGATTCAACACTTCGCTTCATCTCGGAGTCCTCCGACACTTCAGCTATCAGTGCCATCCCTTCAGGAGAAATGCAAGTTGAAAGCCTCCTGTACAACCACCAAACAATGAAGGACCACAACTGGCACCTGAGCTGGATGAGCTCATGAAGGGGATCTGTGACAAGACCAAGGACACAGTTGAGGCTGAAGCTGCTGCTTTGGTTGCCAAGGCTCTCCATCTGTTACGTCGTGTTCCAGAGACAGTTGTGGTGGAGACTGCACAGAAAGTGAGACAAGGACATTACTGCAGTGACTCTGCCAGGCTGGAGAGTATCTTCTTGGACGCAGTTGCTTTCCTGCATGAGTCTGGTGCAGTAAAGGTCATGGTCCAAGAAATCGAGAATGGACGAGCAACAGGGGACGTCTCGCTCTGTACACGGCAGCGCTCTACCTCATCCCACGACCCAGCATTGAGGCAGTCAAGGCTCTCACGCCACTCTTTGAAAGCCCTCGCCCAGTGCCCTCGGTGCTGCTGGCAGCTGCTTCCATGATAAACCACTACTGCCTTCATACTCCAGCTTGCCACCAGAAAGCTCCAGTGCGAGAATTGCAGAGATTCTGGCCACCAGAGTCCAGAGTCACTGCTCTCCTTCTGCTGGTGCTGAGGGCGAGGAAGTACCCCTTGCATTCTTCAAGGCAATAGGGAATATGGGTGTAGCTACACCTGCCGTGACAAGGGCAGCCGTCCAATGCATTGAGAAGAAGGACTGGAAACCAGCATTCGGGTAGCTGCAGCACAAGCCTTCAGACAAGCCAATTGCTTCCGTCCAGTAAGTAGTATATGAGATAACGGTAGGGAATATTTTGTCCATTGTTTTTTATCTAATATACGATGATCGAATAACATAGTGTGAATGTGTATGTTATACTTTAATAATTTCAGGCAGTTGAAAAGCTAGTAGACATTGCCGTCCGACCAGCCTTTGACACCGAAGTCCGCATCGCTTCCTATCTGGCAGCTGTCCGATGTGCTGAACAGGAACACCTGGAGAAAATTATTGAGAAGATTTCAAAGGAAGAGAATACCCAAGGTATGTAAATATTCATATCTTAACCTCTCCTATAAATCGTCCACAAAAACTAATATTAATGTCACCATACTACCAGAACAATCTGTTAGTGGCAAATTATTCTTTATTATTCTTAGATCTATAGAGTATTTTACAAATGTTTTCTTTGACCACCATATTAATTACTAAAACCAAAGATGTTGCTAATAACCTAAGCTATCACTTGATAATTGTTATGACAATAGTACATTCATATTATCATTCTCCAGATGTTGGTGAATGCTCATATGATATTGCTTCATTTCAGTGCGTGGATTTGTTTTGGGTCACCTGATCAACATCCAAGAGGGTAGCTGCCCCAACAAAGAAAACCTCAGGTACCTCCTTGCCAACGTTGTCATCCCTACCGACTTCGAGAAGGACTTCAGGAAATTCTCTCGACATATAGATATGGCTTACTATGCCCCTGCCTTGGCATGGGTGCCGGCCTCGAGTCGAACATCATCTATGCTCCCGGATCTTTCATTCCTCGTGCTGTTAACCTGAACATGAGAGCAACTGTGGATGAGACGCCCATGGACATAGCAGAGATTGGTGCGCGCTTTGAAGGAGTCGATTCCATCATTGAAGAGCTCTTGGGCCCACAGGGATACCTACGCAAAGCAACATTTGGAAAGATTATGGAGGACATTACGGGTTTTGCAGGAGAGAAAGGCCTCAAGATCATGGAGCACTTCAAGCACAATGAGGACCAGGCGATCCATCGATGCTTCTGTCATCTCCGACTTCTTCGGCAAGCTGTATGGTGAGAGCAGTTCGCACACCACGCCGATATATTCGCCCGGTTCATGGGACACGAGATTACTTTCGCAGATGTTGCCCAAAGCCTCAAGGGTGTCACAGCTGACACACTCATTGAGACTTTCTTCTCTTTCTTCGAGAATTCCTTGGAACATATGAAGGATCTTAACCTGAACACAGCAAGAACTGCTCAGCTTTCCATGGATTACTCACTGCCCACCATTCAGGGCACACCACTCAAGCTGAACTTAGCTGCAACTGCTGTTGCTGGCCTCAAGATGGAGGGCAACGTCAACATTGGCCAGATCCTCTCTGACCTGGGCAATTCCCACACCGGCATCAAGGTGTTCCCAGGCCTTTCTGTACAAGCCACTGGTTTTGTTGGCTTTGAGTGCCGCTTTACCAAGGTGGGAATCGAGATGCAGAACACCATCTCTAGTGCCACTGGAGCCGCCATCAAATCAGAACAACTGAAAACAAGAAGATCGAGCTGGAATTGGAGATCCCTGACAAGATGGAACTCCTCAACATCAAGGCCGAGACTTACCTTGTCAAAGCTAGGGGAAAGAAGATGACTAAGATTTCTCCTTCCTCCATGAGAGATGTCAGGATTGAGCGCAAGTCCTGCATTGCTGCTTTGGAACCAGTATTTGGCCTCAAGGTGTGCTATGACATGAACTTCCCTGATGTGTTCCGTGCTAATGCCCTGCCACTTGGTGAACCAGCCATCGCCAAGCTGTACGTTGAGAAGGCAGATCCTTCCATGAGAGGTTACTTAGTGACTGCTGCCATCAAGAACAAGAGAGGTAACAAGCTCATTAAGATGAATGTAGAAGCAGCTGGTGCCTCAACACCAAGAAGAGCAGAAATGACCCTGTCCTACACCAAGGAAGAAGGAAGCCACATTGTTTCTGCCAAGCTTGATTCCTCCAGCATTGCTGCAGGAGTGTGGACTACTCTCACCAACGAGCAAGGACACAAGGCAGTAGAGACTTATGTCAACTTCAAATATGGTCAGACTGCTATTTCTCGAGGCATCAAGCTGGAAGCGATTGCAAGGGAAGGAAGCGTGGGAGAGGAATTCCAAGTGAACGTTTTCAGCAGCGGCACCAGGAGCTTCCCCTCTAAATCTCAAATTGTAGGCTAAATTCATCAAGAAAACTAGCGGACCCGTAGTTAATGTGGATGTGATTTGCAGGACCAGAAATGGTCTGGCTGAATACTTCAACCTCAATATGGAAGGTAAGAATTTGAGTGAATGTCTTTTAAAAACTAGCGGTTTAGTTTTCTACATCTTGAAATATAATCCTGGATGGCATACAGCTTTCATTTCATTGTTGAAGTTTTGATCAATTGGAAATCTTTTACAGTGGGAGCTGACCTCATGGAGTTCTCCTCAGAGGACACATACAGGACCAGGTACATTCCCAAGTTCCGCATTCTTTTCCCTGTAACTTTGCGGAAGGTGGAAGTGCATGCCGAAACTGGAGCTTGGAGACTGCATCATACATCCGCGAAGGCAGCCAGTCTGGACAAATCAGCGAGCACATTTCTGCACTCAGGCTAACAAAGGGAAGCAAAGATATCATCTCTGTTGAAGCCACTCACACGATTGAGGGAGCTTTCCCGGAAAACATCATCATCAAAAATGAAGCAACAGGTAACTCCATAACTTCATTTTTGTAATTTTTTTCTCACTTTTAGATTTGAAAGAAAATCCATCGAATACCGTAGCTCGTGTAACTGATAGTGCTTCTGCTTTTTGCTTTGCAGTTGATATTGGCAGATCATCATACAAAGCCATCTATGATGTAATCTACCAGGCTGAAAAGGTCGGGGCTTCTATGGAAGTCGTCCGCACGGGAGACAATGAGAAAATTGTTAAACTGGACGCAATCTATCATCATTCAGGAGCAGAATACAGCACTAATTTCTTGGTAGGGATACATCCTGTACATGAAAAACGTTTTCTAAATATACAGAACAGCTTAGGCATTACATCATAGGAAGTGCTTCAGGCTCTCTGTATTTCTTTAATTTCAGCTGAAGGTTCCCACTTACATGAAACCTCTCAAGATTCAGGCCAAGATTGGAGAAGAAGCAGAGGGTCGCTACATGCTGGAAACAGCCATCAAATATGGTCAGCGTATGATACTTGAAGCTAATGGGCCAATCATGGCACGTCTTTCCTCCAAGATTGCAAAGATGCAGGCCAACATCAAACTCAGTGCATTGGCAAGTGAACCCTACATCATTGGTGCCAATGTTGTGTTTGGCAACAAGAAACAGGTGATAGCCATGGAAATCAAGGAGCGAGAAGAGCCACTCTTTGGTGTAGAATGGAAGATGGTTCAAGAGAGTTCTGAGAAGACCACTGTTGGCATAGCATTCGTTCTCCCTGCCCTTATTGAGAACAAGGTCGATGCCATTATTACTGAGGAACTTATCCATGTTAATTTTAACAACTTGGTTCTGCCTAATACTTCATCCCGCCGTCGGGTCAAGGGATTCACTGATGTCAACATTGCAGAGAAAAGGGCAAATGTGGAATTTTCTTGGGATGCCGATAATGCTCCCGAAAAGAAGTTGGTGTTGGATGCAAGTCTGATCAGCAGTCCTGCCAACCCTGGACATGCTGAGATCCAGTAAGTCGCCACATTCATAATTTCAGTTGCCATTTTTTAGTATAAATCCTCAGTTTCATCTTTGATTCTGTAGCAGTTGTATAAAACTACATAATACACAAACATAAAATCAACAAATGATTCAAAGACACATGCATATCCGTTTTTCCTTTTTCTGATTACATATTTCTTCACAGCGGGAATGTCGTCATTGCCGGAGAGCCTTACCACGCCAAATTGATTCTGACTGCCACAGATCTCATAGAGCACATGGAAGGGGAAAATGGATTCAAGTTGATCCTGACAACTCCTAGCCAGAAGACGGTTGTCGTGGGAGCCTCCTGTGATGTCCAGCTGGCAGGAGCCACCACTAAAGTCATTTCCACCGTTGAATACAAGAACGTGAGGGATAGGAAATACAAATATACAAGTGTGATTGCCTTGGAGAGGCTTGGTGGTCCACTTAATTATGCCGTAGAAGCCAAGGTAACTTACAAACAACCTGGAACAGCAGAAATAAAGGTAGAAACAACAGCAAAACATCATTGGACACCAGAAGAACATGTTGTAGCATTCAAGGTAAGTAACAGTAGATATATCGCTCCTTGCATCACTGAATATTTTTCATGAAATGGCAAAATTCATGTAAATGAGACGTATTATCATATTCAATAGGGAAAAATATGAATAGCTATATTTCCATTTACAGGTGGCTGCTGAAGCTCCAGTACTGAAGACGCCTGCCATGATTGCATTCTCCATTCACAATGCACCAAACGCTTTTGTTGGAGTCTGCAAGATCGAAAGAACTGCTCCTTTCACTGCCTTTGAATGGAATGTGCAGGTTACTCCTGAAGGAGGAATTGAAGCTGTTGAAGCTGGTGTGGACATGAAAGCCATCATTGAAGTTCTGAAGATTGTTCGTGCCATTGCTACTCTGGAGGAAGAGAGTTATGAAACTTATGGCCCACACACAGCTCAGTACCAGTACCGCTTCACAAGGCCATCACCCACTTCTTACACCATGCAGATGAGGACTCCAACCCGCACCATGGAAGGAAGAGCTAAACTATCACCAAGGGAATCTGGAATCAAGTTCTACCCCAATAAGGGCAAAACTGAATCCAAATACGAAATTGGATACAAGGTCAACCACGAGGGAAGGTGGGCACAACGTGCGTCCAAGTTGGAAGTCAGAATGAACCATCCAGTGCTTCCTAAACCCATCATGGCCGCTGCTCAGTACACAGTAGCTGAAGGAACAATGAGGGGAACAATTGAACTGGACATTTTCCCAGAAGAAGCCGACAAAATTACTGGAACTGTGGAAACTCAGAGAATTTCAGAAAATGCTATCAGGGCAGAAGCCTTCTTGACTGGCAGGGTAAGTAGAACACCATCTGAATTGATGTTAGAGTCCTTTTATATGAATTAGGGTTAAAACTATGGTACTATAAAACTATGATACTATCGCATTATAGTAAAGAATAGCTTTATGAATATATCCAACAAGTGTTTTTTGTCTTACAGATGTTGAAAGTGAACCCTAAAGCTATCATCACTGCTGCCTATGCACCAGAAACAGTTGCTTTGGATGTAGTGTTCCACAAGACTCCATCTGCAGCACCAATCTTCGCCATTGCTGCCAAGTATGACAAGACTGCAGCTCACAGTGCAGCTGCCACATTGACAGTAAAGATGGAAGAGCGACCTGTCTTTGAGATGAGTGCAGTGACCGAACCCGAGGAACCAGCCACCTGCAATGGCATCAGAATGAATGCTGTTGCTTATGCAGCAGCTTTTGGAAAGTACAACGTGTTCTCCAAGATGTGCAGGCCCGCCTTCATTGAGGTGACCGCAATGCGACCTGGTGGAGCAAAGGAGACACTGCCAAGCTTGGCCTCCGATACCCTGACGCTGCTGAAGCAGGCGTATATGTGGCGAGTGCTGGAGAGAGTCGCGGTGTTGCTGTTGCTGCTGTGAAGCTGGCTTCACCCACAATGCTACAGTTCGAGGTGGCTCATGAACCAGAAGAAGCACACATTGTAATGGTAAGTCTCAAAACGATGCTATCATCGGAAATGGTATTTTCCACGTTTCCATATGCTGAACGATTACCGATTCCTAACCTCATATGTGATCCTTTATTTCCAGAGTGAAGTGACAAGTACCCTCAGAAAAGTCGCCATGTCTCTCGAAACAGTTGCAATGGAGGCCGTCCAGTTCCTCAAGGAAGAAGCTGCTGCAAAGGGTGTCGAGTTCCGTCTCACTTTGTCAGTCTAGTGGATGAGGCGAATGAGGAAATCAAAGCCATTTACCGAGATATCGTCTCAGAGATGAGAATCCTTGACACTGAGTTGATTGCTGATATCTTGGAAAGCCCTACGGTGTCCTTCGTGTCGCGTGTCTACCTTGGAGTATGGTCACAGATTGCTCGCCTTCAACATCACTTTTCAACCAGGGCGGTTGAAATGATCCAGCAATGGCAGGAACAACTAACAGACGTTTCTGAAATCTTTATCGAAGGTAAGTCATTGTCATTTTGTTATCAGAATTGAGTCCCAAAATTCTACGGTCAATATGAAATGGTTTAATGTCACAATATAAATACAAAAATTATATTTTCTCAGCTGTTATGGAGATAGTGCAACTCTTGGAAGCCGGAGAAGTACCTGAAACAGTTCGTGTAATTCTGGAAAAAATTGAGAACACTGAGGTGTTCAGGATTGTAAAGAGAGAAGTGAACGCAGTGTTGGCAGAGTATCCTGAGGAGTATGAGGCCGTCAAGCACATCCTCACCAGGGTGACGGCCACTCTCAAGCACGATGCTGATATT
>NW_020871785.1:671064-673564 GCF_003789085.1 Penaeus vannamei
ATGTGCATTTTTTTTTTTCTTATAATTGATGCTGAACTCTCTGCAATATGTTCTTCTGGATAGCAATTTATATTAATGGAAAATAACAAAAAATATTTTTTTTAATGGGTCATGTTTGTAAGTACTATTTCATTTAGCTATATCTATAAAACTTTTAAGTCTGTACCAGAATTTTACTGGAAGTTAAAAAGTTCTAGAGAAAATTAGGAATACGAGTAAAAAATATTCTTTCTTCATGTTTGGACCTCATTCAGTATTTCTAAATAATAATAATAAGCAGCAATAACTTCATATCACTGTTGTTAATACTGACAATTATTCATGGATACTTGCATCTTCTTTTTAATTTTAACTCCTTAAGCAAAATATATGTCAACTGTCACACTCAGTGCTGTATTCTACAGAGACTGAAAAAGATCAAAATATCTTTCTCTTTCTTTCTTTCTTGTTTATTCATTACAGTTTTGTGTCTCACTTTTTTCTGCATCTAGCAGGGTAGACTTACCAGCATAACTTTCCTTTTTTTTTTAGTTAATGCAATAACAATAATTTTGAATGAATTCTAATAAGCTAATGTGATTAAATAAGGACATTTCTTGACCTTCATTTTATAAACCAAATTGTTAATAGGTACTGAATGTCACTGAATTTATGTTCCCTTCAAGCAAAAGTAAAGACAAAAGTTGGTGATTCCAACAGGAAGATACATAGGACATATGCACCACTCAAGATTTGTGAATTGTTGTGTGCTATGTGGTGCAGCAGAAGTGCCCTTGTCTAGCAGTCTTGCTGACCTGAGTTCAATCTTGCATGCTGCCAGTGGATGGAAACCCCAGCCATTCCTTGCACACAGGGGGGTATTTTAAAAGCTAATAAACAGCATATCACAGCAAAGAATATCAATTATAACAAATGGAACTAAATTATCATTATTATTAATTATTATCATTCAGTGTTTAACAGTCTGCCAGTGAGAATGAAAACAATTTTTGGTTTGGTGGGTCTGGCATTGGTTTTATATCAACTGATTCCTTCAGTCGCTGGCTGATTATTTGCATGGTTTGTTATAATTACAAGTGTATGTGTCACCACAGCAACATTGGTGACCCTACTTAGCATGGACAAACATGTAGGCATACCAGTCTTTTCAACTGTCCAAACATGTGAGTATAATGATTTGTAATGACGTATTTAAATATGGGATAATGATAAAAAAATGCAAATCATAAATGTTGAATGCATTCACTGTAACAACAGCAGAAATGAGAGATGTACTAGTGTTTACAGACTTTGTTTCAGTCTCCATAGGTGTAGTCCATAGAAGCAGTTCATAGATACAGATGAACAAGAAACACAGGTGTCATTATCAAGCTCTTTCCACAAGTATGTGGGCAGGTACCTACTTTGGCACCATTTACTTCAATACCACAACTCTCAGAGCTCCCCACAGGCTATCCTTTTCTAACTAATATTATTTATCACCAACTCAAGACTCACTCAACTATCTTATTTGTTGTGATTTTATGTTTCATATATATTTGTAAATATATGTGATATGAACACATGTTTTCTTTACCTCAAGTGGCAAAATCATCCTAAAGAGAATTCAAAAGAGGCTAAAGACCATAGAAAAGAAAAAAAAATGACAGACACACTAATCACTGGTAAAACAAAACATAAACGATTTAGTCAAGTCTGCTGCATAACAAAAATGTCACAGATACTAAATCTATGAAAGCTTTGGGAACCTAACCTATTTTCCACCCTTCCTAAAATCCTGGTTATGCCTTGGGGCCAATCAGCATCTGTTATATAACAAACATGGAGTGCAATGAATTAAAATAAATAATTGAGACTATATAATTCACTCATCAAAATCAAGATTAAAAAAGCCATGGCTTGGTAATCCTTTCTTGCTGGACCACAGATGATATGGCATATAATCAAACAAGGATAGAAAAAGGTACATCCCAAATCATGAAAAGGGATTGCCCATCAATAGAAAGGTCATTATGAAATTAAATTATGATATTACAAAATCTAATTATTTTGGTAAAGTGTATATATTTAAGTTAAATTGTGACAAAATCTTAAAGCTTCTACAAAGAGTATGGTTAATGGGAGTTTCTAAAACTGAATAATAGTTGACATATTTCATTCTGGTTCTGCAAAAGAAAAAAAAAAGGTATCAGAACTTACTGGAAGAAAGAAAAAAGCACAAATTACAAACAATAAAAGTAAACTCAAACTTGAGTTAACTACAAGAATTTAACAAATTTCAACACCATTTTTTAATATCTGACTTCAATCCAAATAATGCTTAATCTTATGATATTTCATACATACATAAATAATAATCTCAATCATACTACTTTTTCTCATCATCATTTTCATGTATTTCTGATGAAATACAATTCAAAACCGGTCAAATAAATCCCTTGTGTTGTGAAAATATTCATACTCCTTTATATATTTTCCACAAAAGAAGGAAAATCAGAAC
>NW_020871785.1:701064-708564 GCF_003789085.1 Penaeus vannamei
TGGAAATAAAGGTTTTCGTAGGTAAGCAGAAACAGGTGGTTTCAGATAAAGAGAGACACAGGAGGCTTTCGTAGGAGTAATGTAGGAGGTTTCAAAGAAGTAGAAATAAAGAACGCTTTAGTAGATGAAGAAGAAAAATCGGTTTCACAGGAGAAACATAGAGGGAGTAACGGAGGTTTCAAAGGAGAAGCATGGAAGGCTTTCGCAATTCCTGAGGCATTTCGAAGCAAATAAACACACCGTTGTTGCGTTCACCGAAGCAGCGACCGGGGTGTCCTGCGCTGCGCCTCCAAACACTCTTTAACGTGAGCTTGGAGTCGCACTCAGCACTTCAAGAAGGAGCGCAGAGGCTGTAGTACCGTAAAGAACGGGGACGCGAACGGTAAACCAAGAGGGTAGGGGGCTTATAAACCGGCTGAGAGAGGTAAACCAAGAGGGCAGAGGGTTTATAAACCGGCAGAGAGAGAGAGCGAGAGAGCGAGCGAGAGCAGACCAACCAGGAAGAGATGTAAACAAACAGTCGCCAGTGTAAACCGAAAGGTGCATGTGACCAGCGCGGCGCCGGGGATTGTGGCGCGCGGATGGCGGGGCAGGTGAGGGACGGACCTCGAATGTTGGGAGGGGCTAGAGAAGGGCCTGGTATGTTGCGAGAAGGAGAGGTGGAATGAATATGTTGGGAGGCGTTAGAGAGGGGCCTGGGATGTAGCGGGAAGGAGGAGATGTGGAATGAATATGTTGGGAGGGGTTAGAGAGGCACCTGGGATGTTGCAAGAGGTTGGAGAGGGCCCTGGCAGGTGAGAAGCAGTGTTGGGAGAGGTAAGGGAGGGACTTGGTAGGATAGAAGAGGTAGGTGAGGTGTTGAGAGAGGTAGGACAAGTGGTATGTTGGGAGAGGTTGGAGATGCACCTGCTGTGTGCGGAAAGGTGGTATGTTGGTAAAGGTAAGACAGGTGGTATGTTGGGAGAGGTCGGAGAGACATCTGGCATGTGGGAGTAGGTTAAGAGGGACATGGAATGCGGGGAAAGGTATGAGAGATGAGGTAAGAGAGTTACCTGGTATGTGGGGAGAGACGGCGCGAGGGAAGAGGCAGGGGAGGAGAGCTCGGAGGGAGGTGCTACATGAGGAGAGATGTATGGCGAAGCAAATGCGCTAGGCCGATGAGGGCGTCAGCGTGTGCGGGGCGGGGATGGTGAAAGGCTGTGTGAGGAAAGGCGCCCGGGAGCGGCAGCATGGGAGAAGCGCTGAGGTCGGCGGTATGTGACGAGGGCCTCCCGCCGAGGACCGCGCTCTGCTGAGGAGGGCAGTGTGCGAGGAGAGGCGGGGAAGGGGAGGGCGGTGAGGGAGGAGGGGCGTCGGTTCGTGGGGGAACGGCGGTGCATGAGGAGAGGCGAGGAAAGAGAAGTGGTATATGAGAAGAAGGGGAAAGAGGATGCATGGGGAAAGGCGTCGTGCGAGGACCACGGTGTGCGTGGGGAGGGGCGGCGTTGAGGAGAAGCGTCGAATGGCGAGAGGCGGCGAGCGAGGAGGGGCGAGTGCGGCGGCGGATCACCTTCACTCCCAACGCACAAGGTCACTCCGGACCACAGCGCGACCAGGACACCCTCGGGCGCTCGCGGCGGGGGCGGCGCGGGCTGCTCGGCGGGGGGGAGAGGGGGGAGGGGGCACTTGGGGGCCATGGGGAGCACCGGAGGGGTCGGGAGGGGGAATAGGAAGCAGTGGGGGCGATGGGGGTTGGGGAGAAGAGGGGCGAGGGCCGTGTCTGCGTCTAAATGTGTATGAGGACGCACGCGGAAGCTGCCCGACTGAAACATCGCGAGAGAAAGGGAAACCGAGGCGGGGAGACGCACACGCGGACAGAGACGGAACGGGAAATGTGTCGAAATAAGGATCCTTGTAATAAACCGGTCTTTCAGCTGTACTTAGTCGTTGCCTCATCAAAAGGGCTCCGGAGTGAACGACCTGAAACGCGAACCGGAAGCGAGAGCCCCCGCGAGCAATTCTGCACGAGAGTGGCTGTTGCAGGGTCGGGGTTCCAGACGCATCTGCATTGTACCACGCCTAGCCTAGCCTTGCCCACCGCAGATGGCGCACCCCGCCCTGGTACCAACAGGTGGAACGCACCTCGGAAATTCATCGGCTGGGATTACTATTGAGATAAGATAAATGAAAGAAGGAGAGAACGTATAGATTAGTTTCAGTGGGCCTTGTCGTCCTGGTGCTCAGCTGTTTGTGGAAGTGCATCTGGGTGGAACGGCCGTGAGAACGAAGGCTCGAGAACAGGCCTTTCCGATGCACTTCCAGTGAGAACGATGCAACAGATGGTGCCCTTTAGGGTGCCTCCGTACGGCACAACACCCTTTGGTATAACGCTCCCAGATGGTGCCGGGCTGTCGTAGGCTCCTCGGGGAATGGTTCTTGGGAGGATAAGATCGTTTTCATTTTCTCGGCGCGAAACTAGCAATAGCGGAGTTCTCATTTTCGACATTTCAGTTTCGAATTTCCCAAGTTTCTTCATATTTGCGTTGTCTCCTCTTCTTAGTGCCTTTTGGAAGCCCGGACACAGACATTAAATGCTTGCTTTCTTCTTCCCCTTTGCCTTGCCGTTGAAGTGTACCTTTAGCTCAGGAAGAACACGAAAACATTTTTCTTTCCTGGGAACATATCCAGCAGTCTCGTCAAGCGGTTTGAGGGAAGGTTGTGAAACCGAGTCACGATCACAGGGAGCGTCAACCCCTCGTTCCCCTCGTTTCCCAGCAGATTGGGAACGAGGACCCGCCGTTCCTGAGGGGCGCGGACCGAAACGCGAGTCAGATCGAGTAACCGGACGGGAAAGGGGCGTTTGAAGAGGAGTGAGAGGGAGACGACCGTTTCCCTTGCCCCTGCCCCCCTGCCCCCCTCAAACCCCTCGCCTTCGTCAGCGGGAACGAGGCCAGGGGACCCTAATAGCTCTCGGTGCGCCTCGAGTTCGGTGCCGTCGGTTTGCTCCCCCCGACAGAGGGACGGCAGGGAAGGCGTCGCCAGGGCCGGATGAATGGAAAGGGTCGGTTTAGTACCCTCGAGGACGCTAAGGAAGAACCATTATCAACCCTCAAGGCGCCGGAAGAGAAGGGGACATCTTTGAATATATATTTTTTTCTCAAAGGGAAAGCCGCCGAGGGGAAAAACGAAATGTCTCGAGTGTATATTCATTTTTATCTCTTTATTTATTCTCTCTACTTAGTACAGGGAACGGAGGGTCGAGGAAGGTTGGGGGCTGTCTGGAGAGGGAGGTGGGGAGGGAAAGGTTGGGCGTCATTATCCCGATGTAGAGCAAAGGCTTGGGAGATGGAAAGGAGGCGAGATTAGACAGATTTAGGCCTATACGTTTTTTTATTATTATTATTACGAGGAAAGGGGTTCAAATGGAAGGATACATGGCCCAAATCTGTCACGGGAAGGAACAGAGAAAGGAAGGAAGGAAATGCAGAAGTCGAAAGAGAGAGAGAGAGAGAGAGAGAGAGAGAGAGAGAGAGAGAGAGAGAGAGAGAGAGAGAGAGAGAGAGAGAGAGAGAGAGAGAGAGAGAGAGAGGAAAAAGAGTGTATGCCAGTGATGTTCAAGTGTGGTGTAGTGGTGTATTGATCAGCGGGCGTGGAGAGGGTGTGTCGTCGCCGCGGCCTGGGCTGGGTGTGGGCGCCCCTTCGGTGTACTACACAGGGGACGAATTCCGAGGGGAGGGGGGGTAGAGGTGAAAGGGAGGAGGGGGGCGGTGGGAACAGAAGCAGGAGGAGGAATTAGATGAAGGGAGGTAGTGAGAGAGGGAAAGGATGATGATGGGGGTGAGGGAGGGATATAATGGGAGAAATGGGATGGGATAAAGGGTAGGGCATAGACGTAGGGGTAGGAGGAGAATAGGATTGGGAATAGATGTGATGGGTAGGAGAGGGTAAGTGAAAGGATAGTAGGGATAAGGAGGTCTGAGCGAGAGGGATTGGGAAAGGATGCTGAAAGTCGCACGAGGCGCACCTGCAGGTCGGAGCCGTCGGGTGACCTTTTGACCTTCCCGCGCCCACCCCCCGTGGCAGATGATTTGCAACTGCAATGATTTGTTCTGAAATTGGGAATCTAGGCCGCCCAGGGAAAAGGCACCGTTCTGCTTGTTAGTGAGAACCGCGAGGAATTGACTCAAACTACTGTTACTACTACAATTACAACTACTACTAACTACTACTACTAACTACTACTACTACGACTAACACTACTACCACTACACTACGACTGCACCACACAGCAACAACAACAACAACAACAACAACAACAACAACAAACAACAAAATACCTCTACTACAGTTACAAACTACAACTACACACCACACCACACCACACCACACCACACACCACACCACACCACACACACACACCACAAACAACCACAACAACGACAAAAGCCCGCCTCAGCTTGCGTATGAACGTAACACGGGGAACGAGGACGCGCCTCGAGTGTGTTGGGCGCTGGAAGGGCCTCCGACGGGGGAAGTGTTTGATGGTACTCAATTCAGTCTCGCCAAGCATCAATTATTTACGGAGGTTATTGATTGGCGGAGGGAGGAAGGACGGGTGAGGAAGAGAAGAGGAAGAAGAAGGAAGAAGAAGAAGAAGAAGAAGAAGAAGAAGAAGGAAGAGGAGGAAGGAAAAAAGAAAAATGAAAAGAAAGAAGAGATGAGGAGAAAACCAGAGGAGGATGGAAGAGGGGGGAGTAAGAGAAAGAAAAAAAAAATAAGGGGAGGGGAGAAAGAGAAAGAAAAAAGGGAAAAGAAAAATGTAAAAGGGGAAGAAGAGGAAAGGTTAGGATTAGGAGATGGAGGAAGATTCGACTTAGGAGGAGAAGGAAGAGGAGGAAAAAGAGATGAGAAAAGAAGAAGAGGGTGAAAGGAAGTTGGCGAGTAAGAGAAAGATAAAAAAAAAAAACAATGAAGAAGAGGGGTGAAAGAAAGAAAAATAAAAAAAGGCAAAAAGGAGTGAAATGAAAAGTTAGAATTTGGAGGTGGAGGAAGATTAGACATAGGAAGGAGAAGAAGGAGAAGTAGAAGAAAAAGAAGAGGGAGAAGGAAGCAAAAGGAGTTGGAGGAGGAAGACCTCAATGAAGCCACATGTATGGGCGCCGGATTGCACAGGTCTCTTAAGAAGGATCATATGACTTAGTGAAAGAACAATCCTGTTATAGTGTGATTGAATCTTTTTTTCTGACACAGAAATCGAGACAGAAATAGAAATAGAAATAGGATGTATAGAGCAGGAAGGAAAGTTTAGAGTTAGTGCAGACATACAAAGGAAAAGGCTTTATTTAGGCAAAAAAGCGAAGAGCATTTGTTAAAAGTTGTATTTTCGGGAAGACGGTGGCTGCGGGTTGGTATAAGAGAGGCTGGTCCGCGTAAGAAGATGGTCGCTTAAAAGACGCATTTGAGGGACGACGGGGGCTGCTGATTGGTAAAAAGGCGCATTCTGGAGACACGATCTTCGCTGATTGGTTAAAAGTTGCATTCCGGACAGAACGATGGTCGCTGATTGGTTAAAAGGTGCATTCTAGGGAAAATGGTGGCCGCTGATTGGTTAAAAGCTGACAGTCAAGATAGAGACGACGGCGTAGCTCGCTGATTGGGTAAAAAAAAGGGTCAGGAAGAGAAAGTCGAAAAAAGGGGAAGAGGTAAAAAGAAAAAAAAATCCTATTCGGTCTGAGGAGACTTAACCATTTGCTCAAGGACTCAAAGTTTAATTTCTGAGTCTTTTTTTTCTTTTTCTTTTTTACGCCGTCTCTGGATGGATAATTTCTCAAATTGATTCAAATACTTAATTAAAGGATTGCCCGCTGGTGAGGTTATTGACATTTTCTTTCGTCCTATCTATCTTTTCTGCTCTTTCCATGTCTCTCCCACCCTCTTCGCTCCTTCCCCATCTCTTTTCCCACTTTCCTCTTCTCTCCTCCCCCTCCCTCACCCCTCTCTTTCCTCCTTCTCCCTCTCCCTCACCCCCTTTCTTCCCTCGCTTTTTCCTCCATCTCCCCCTACCTCACTCCCCTCTTTCTTCTCTCCTCCTCCTCCCTCTCTCCTCTTTCATCTCTCCTCTCTCTCCCTCTCTCCCTCTCCCACCTCCTTCTCCCTCCTCTCTCCCCTCTCCCTTACCTCCTTCTCCCCTCCCTCTCTCCCTTACTCCTCTCCCCTCCTCTCTCCCTCTCCTTACCTCCTTCTCCCCCTCCCTCTCTCCCTCTTTCTTCTCTCCTCCTCCCCTTCTCTCCCTCTTTCTTCCCTCTCCCTTGCCTCTTCTCCTTCTCTCCTCCTTCTCTCCTCTTCCTTCCCTCTCCTTACCCCTCCCTCTCTCCTCTTTCTTCTCTCCTCCTCCCCCTCCTCTCACCCTCTTCTCTCCTTCTCCCCCTTCTCCTCCTCCCCTCTTCCCCCTCTAATTGCCTCCTCCCCCTCCCTCACTCCCCTCGTTCTTCCTCCTCCTGCCCTCTTTCCCCCGACCTCCCCTCGCTCCCTTAGCTACCTTAATGGTCATCCCGTGACAGGGAAAAGGTCTCGGCTCAGCATGGGACCTTCGGAGGCGCTGCTGGCCCGCTCGCCCGACCAACTCGCGCGGCATTGACTCCCTGTTTGTTTATTACTGGGACGAGGCGCGATGCCAAGCCGTGTTTTTTTTTCTTTCTTTTTCTTATTTTTTGGATTTTTTTTGTGTGTGTTTTGTTTTGGCTTATTCTTCTGTTCGTCTGCTTCTTTGTATTTGTCTTCCTTGTTCGCCTTTTCCTTTTTTTTTCTTCTGGTCGTATGCTCTTTCTTTTTCTTCTTGGTCTACCTCTTGTTCGTTCTCCTTTTCTTCTTTCTTTTCATTTTTCTCTCTCTTCTCCCTCTCCCTCTTCTTCTTCTTCATCTCCTTCCCCTTCTTCTCCTTCTCCATCTTCTCCCTCCTCTCCATCTCATTCTTCTTCTACACCTTATTCTTCTTCATCTTTAATTCGTCGTGCAGAGTAGAAGGAGAAAGGGTAATCGATAAGGTGATTAGTGGGACAGAGGACGGCCGTTGTTTGGTTGTTTGCATTGTTTGGTTGTCATAGGGAGTCGGTTGTTATTGGGGTCGTTTTTAGGCGTCGGTTGTTATAGGGGGTCGTCGTTGTTATTGGGGGTCGGTTGTTATTGGGGGTCGGTTGTTATTGGGTCGGTTCTACATTGGGGGTCGGGTTCTTATTGGGGGTCGGTTGTTATAGCAGGTCTATTCTTTTTCTTCGTCTTTCGTGTCAAGTTTTCCTTTTTCTGATTCCTTTTTTTTTCCTGTTTCCTTGTTTGTATGTCACTATGTTTACTTTTCCCTGCTCTCTCTCTCTCTCTCTCTCTCTCTCTCTCTCTCTCTCTCTCTCTCTCTCTCTCTCTCTCTCTCTCCTCTCTCTCTCTCTCCTCTCTCTCCCCCCCTCTCTCATCTCTCTCCCCCCTCTCTCTCTCCTCCCCCTCCTCTCTCTCCTCCTCCCCCCTCTCTCT
>NW_020871785.1:711064-715468 GCF_003789085.1 Penaeus vannamei
CTTGACCTTTTCGCTTCCCTGATTTCTCCATTTTCGTAATCGCCTGTTTTTTCTCTGTTATTCTCTTCTCTCTTCGGCGAACAGGCCTATCCATCTTTATTTTCTGCCGCTGTTTCTTTTTGTCTCTTGCTTTCTTTTTTTTCTCTCTCTCTCTTTTTCTTCCTTGCTCTTTCTTCTTTTCTTTTATTCTTCGTTTTTTTTCTTACGCCTATTTCTTGGTTTCCCCTTTTTCCTTCTTTCTTTCTTTCGCATTTTGTCGTTTTTTCCCTTTCTTTCTTCCTTCCTCTGTTCTTTCCTTCCTAGGACCCCCTCCCCTCTTTATCTTTCTTTCTTTAATTTTTATGCCTTTTCTCCCATCCGTTTTTTCTTACTTCTTCCCCCTTTTCTCTCTCTTCTCTCTTCCCTCTCCTCTTTCTTACTTTTCTTTTTTCAGCTGTTACAGTATATCCAGCTTGTTATTCTTTCGCAACTTGGATTCAGTTTGCAATATTTCTGCGTTTATATACTTCGCTTATCTGTCTCTGTAATCTTGCCAACCCTCCTGTTTATTTCTTCTTACCTTCATCTACATAATCCAGCGATTTTCTCTCTTCTCTCTTTGTTTTTTGTTATTTTTATGATTATGATAACAACCATTATTAACATTATCATCATCATCCTCATCACCACCTTCCCCACTCCCAACCCCTCACCCCCACCCCTCACCCTCTCCATCCCCTCTCCCTCACCCACCACCTCACCCTCACCTTACCCTCACCACCACTATCCCACTCACACCCCCTCACCCTATCGCCCACCCATCACCCCACTCCCCACTCTCCCTCTCCCCACCACCTCCCTCACCCCCATCTCCTCTCCCTCTCCCCCACCACCACCCTCACCCCCTCTCCCTCTCCCCCACCACCTCCCTCACCCCCTCTCCCACTCCCCTCCCCCCTCACCTCCTACCCCCATCGCTATTCACACCGCGTCGTCCTCTTCGTGCCAGGTAATGGAACGAAGACCTCGCGCCCAACCCTCTCGCTGCCTTGAAAGAGGGGAAAAGGGTCAAAGGTCAAAGGTCAAGAGCCAAGAGTGTAGAGGGGGTTGGATAGGGGTGGGTAGGGGGTGAGCGGAAGGGGATAAGGGAGATGGAGGGGAATGGGAGGAGAGGGGAGGGAGATTTGGGGGGAAAGAAGGGGAAGGGGAAGTAGGTGTTGGTGAGAGAGAGAGAGAGAGAGAGAGAGAGAGGGGAAAAAGAAAAAAAAGAGAAAGAGAGACAGTGACAGAAAGAGAGAATAGAGAAATATATAGATTAAGAGATAGAAACAGATATGTAAATAAGATGAGGCGGAGAATAATAGAAAAAGAATCAACATTTAGAGAAAACGGGAGTTGATGAACGCGCGTTGAACAAGCAAGGAAATTGAATTAAAGCGGCGCATTCTAAAAGACAAACCCTCCAATAATAAAGGGAAGTTGAGCCGATTCGCCGAACAGATTAAAGAAGAACCGGAGAGGGGAGGGCGCGAGAGGGGGGGGGAGAGGCGTTCCCCCTTCCCTCCCCCTCTCTCCTTTCCTCCTCCCTTATACCCTTCCCCTTTCCCTCCTCTCTCCCCTTTTTCCCTTCCCTCCTTCCCCCTCTTTCTCTCTCCTTTCCCCCCTCTCCCCTCTCTCCCTCCCTTCCCTACCCTCTCCCAGCTTCCCTTTCCCTCTCCCCTCTTCCTTCTTTCTCCCCACCCTCCCCACCCTCCCCGTAGTTACCTTTACATTAACTCGTGGTATGTGTCGTTCGGGGAAGTCCCTTTTTGCACAAATTAGCAGCGAGTCAGGTGATGCTGCTGTTCCCCTGAGGGAGCTTGTGGGAGGCGTGAGGAGGGGGGGGGGTGTTGGGGGGCAAGGGGAAAGGGAGAGGGTGAGGGTGGGGGCAAGGGAAAGGAGGGGGAAGGAGGGGTTGGGGGAAGGAGAAAAGGGAAGGAGGGGTGTGGGGGGCGAGAGAGGAAAGGCGGAGGGGCAAAGGAAAGAGAGAGGAAAGGAGAGGGGGGCATGGGAAAGAGAGGAAGGAGGGTGGTTATGGGGAAAAGGAGAGGGAAGAGGAGGGGTGGGGGTCGCCATGCTGAAATTTCATAACAGGCGCAGCAGTCACCATGCATTTCAACTTTAATGGGACACCGGTCGTATCAGCCACTGCTTGCTACCGAGCTGTGTCGCCTTCCAACCAACAGCTAATGTGCGCACTGCTGGTGTGTCCCTTTTTATCTGTCTCTCTTTTTTTTTCTTCCTTTCCTCTCCTCTCTCCGGTAGTTGGGAGTAGTCTACTGTGCCAGATTTTTAAAAAATTTCCCTCCGGTTTCTGATGTCCGTGTGTGTTGTCTTCGTCGACTTCGCTGCAAGAAGAAGAAATTATTTTCACCGCCTTTCGGGAAATGTTTTTTTTCCCGCCCCTTTGCCGCGAAATGTGTTATTACATTTCCTTCTAACACTGCTTCAAATATGCGTCGCGTTTCCACGGGCATTGCTAAAAGATGTTGCGCATTTGACCACTCAGAGCTCAGTATCTCTTACTTATCTCTGCAGTGCTGTGAGATTTTCCCCGACATAGCTGAGAGATGTGTCATATTCTTCACCGGCATTGCTAATACATGTTGCGCATTTCCCCGCCAATTGCTTTGGGATGCATCATGGTTCTCTCTGCATTGCTGCGAGATCCGACACATTTCCCCAACATTGCCGCATGATGTTATTTTTCTCTTTTCCTCATTCCCGGCGTTGCTGTGAGATCCGATAGAATATCCCCAACATTGCTTTATGATGTGTCTCTTTTTGCTTTCTATTTTTCCTCCTCATTCCCCGGCGTTGCTGTGGGATCCGACACATTTCCCCAACATTGCTGTGTGATGTGTCATTTTATGCTTTCTATTTTTCCTCATTCCCCGGCGTTGCTGTGAGATCCGACACATTTCCCCAACACTGTTAACAGATGTGTCTCTCACTACCCCCTCCCCTCGCCCCCCGCCCCACCTCCCCTTGCTTCGAGATGTAACGCTTTTATTCCGGACACGGATGGGAGAAGCGACACTTTTCCCCTAACATTGCCGCGAGATGTGTCAATTCTACACCAGTGCCGCGTTTCCCGGCATTCAACCCTGGTATTGATACATGTCAGAGTGGTATGACAGGGATGTCTAGTATGCTGGCGATGATGAGATGTAGTCAATAACAATTATTAAAATAGATAAAAGGTTGCGTTTTGACAGGCTCGTGTTATGAAATAAGGTCTGTTGATTGACGTTCGAGACGAAAGAAATTACGGTGCTCGAATTCCACATTGGTTATTTGGATAGGCCTATGTAAAGTGTGATGAAAGGCCTGCGTAACCTAAGTAATGGTATGGTGAGAGGCCTCCATCATGTGTGGTGAGGCGGGTGCGATGTAGTGGTGAGACGTGAGGTTGGTTGGCGTGTGGTGTTTGTGGTGAGGCGGTGGTGGTGTAGCGGGCGGGCGAGTGGGTGTGGTGTGCCCCGGGTAAGACCGAGGGGCGTGGTCAGGCCGCTCCTCCTGCAGGTAACCGCGAGTGCTGTCTGCTTTAACTTCTCCCCCCTTCCCCCTTCCCCCTCGTCTCCCCCTCCCCCTCTTCCCCTTCCTTCTCCCCGTTCTCCAGCTTTCCCTACCTCTCCCTCTCCATTAGCTTTCCGTCTTGATCCTCTCACCATCATCCTCTTCCTCTTCCTCCCTTTCCTTCCCCTACACTCTCCCTCACTCCCTCCTTCAATCTCTCTCTTGCTCTCTTCTTCTGCAGCATTCTTTCGATTCCTTTGTTTTTGTTTTCTTTAACATCCATTCCTTATTTCCCATTTTCCTATTCATTATTTCCCATTCTTTCACCCACTTTTTTGTGGCGAGAAAAGGCCATTTAGATTATTCCTTTTTTCTTCTCCCTCTCAATGTACTGTACTCGAGCGATTCTTTCAACGAACACCGTGAGGCCCATATTCCTATCGTGTAGGCAAGCTCTCTGACCCTTACGGACTCGGTTCACGATCTTGTGTATTTGCATAATGCTTATTTCTCCTCCATCCCCCCCCCCTCCCCCCACCGCTCTCTTTCTCAAAGCTATCGATATCATGATGTAATTAGATTGCGCATAATTGTGTCTTTTTGAAGTAGAAGTGAGAAGAGAGAGATAGGTGGAATGAATTTGGGAAGAGAGAGATTAGGTGGAGATAATTGAAGAGAGAGAGATAGGTGATGAATTTAGGAAGAGAGAGATAGGTGGAGATCAATTTGAGAAGGAGATAGTGGGAGATGAATTTGGGAAGAGAGATAGTGGAGATGAACTTTGGGAAGAAGACAAACGGAGATGAATGGGAAGAGAGAGATAGTGAATTTGGGAAGAGAGAATAGTGGGAAATTAACTTGGAAGAA
>NW_020871785.1:715568-736434 GCF_003789085.1 Penaeus vannamei
TATTCGCGTTACAGTAACAAAACTAAAAAGCACTCCTCGAGCGCATACCTCCGCCGAGGCACCTCTTTTCCTAAGGACGCTGGTGACGTCCGTGTTTCTCTCCCGGTTTATGATCCGGATCACCACCAAAATTTAGTGGTGTGTAGGCTAGGCTGGCATATACCACTGATAAGAATTAAGATCATAATATTTTTAGTTATCTTGCACAGGATCCGGATCCAGATCACCACCAAAATTCATTAGCATTTCAATTGGGCTGACAAACATCTGTTCGTAAATTTTTGAGTTATCCTTCGCAGGATCCAGATCATAATCCGGATCAGAACCAAGAATTAATGGCATCTACTTTGAGCTAAAGCACACCTATGGTACAAAGGTCAGAAATCTGTTGATAACCTTTTGAGTTGTGTTAACTAACGCTACCAAAAACATAAACCTTGGCGGGGTGATAAAAAATACAGAATATATATGTATAAATATAAATATGAGTTTTTATACGTGTATGTGTGGCAAGTTGACAGATGACTGTACACTTAATACCTTTATGTGATACTTTTCTTTTTATGCAGTTGCTTTCTGTATTCTAATCTACTGCTGATATCATACTAACAAGTGCAAATAAATTTATGCTCATATTTCAACCTTGTAGTTCGTTATTTTCTTGTGATGGTTTCCGGAATCAGATACTTTAAATGTATAGAATATATATATATATATATATATATATATATATATATATATATATATAGAAACCAAACAAAAATGTAGTTGCTTGCATTATAGATATAGTTAACACCTATAGCCATATCCAAAATCTGAATGAGTCGTCAACATTCTAGGTCTATGTTAACATGTCAACAGGTGTTGTTAGCACGCCATAGGGAAAACTTCTTCCACTCCTCTCAGAGAGCAAATGGTTCTGTAAGCATGGGCGGCATCGCAAGCCTTGTGGGCAGTGTGACACATGCTGATGAATGGCTGTGGGTGCACCGCATCATTATTTAATGGTGAATTAGATTAAATAATAAATGATTATAAATTAAATGATATCCTGTTATCATCATTACCAAATGATGCTAATAATGCTACTACCACTAATGATAATATACAAGATGATGACAGTAACTAAGAAAAAGATTATGGCACTAATAGTGCTGCTGGTCGTTATTATTATAAGAGAAAAAGACAATAATAATAATGATTATAATGATTGTTGTCACTGCAATTCATTATCATTCGTGCCTTATCATCATCGTCATCATCCTCATATCATTATCATTATCATTATTATTATGATGATGATAATAATGGTAATGATGAAAATGATAATACGAAAAAAATAATATTAATGATAATGATGGTTAGAATAATTTGAATGACAATAATGATTGTTTTTGTTGCTAATATCATCATAATAGCAATGATAATGACAATGACAATAATAATGATAATGATAATACTGGTGATAATAATACTAATAATGAAAAGGATAATAATACCGGTAATAATAATGATAATGATAATAATAATGATCATAATGATAATAATGATACCACTGACATCATGATAATACTCGTAATAGCAATGACAATAACAATGATAATGATGATCTTAATATCAATTATTATTATCATAATCATGATAATCATTATTGTTATTATGAAATTTACCATAATATTTGCCATTTACCATTATTATTATTAATATTATTATTGTTATTGTTATTAGTATTTTTTTTCATCGTAGTTATTATCATCATCATCACCATTATTGTTTTTATTATCATTATTATTACCGTATTATTATCCTTTTCATTAATTAGTATTATTATCACCAGTATTATCATTATCATTATTATTGTCATTGTCATTATCATTGCTATTATGATGATATTAGCAACAAAAACAATCATTATTGTCATTCAAATTATTCTAACCATCATTATCATTAATATTATTTTTTTCGTATTATCATTTTCATCATTACCATTATTATTATCATCATAATAATAATGATAATGATAATAATATGAGGATGATGACGATGATGATAAGCACGAATGATAATGAATTGCAGTGACAACAATCATTATAATCATTATTATTATTGTCTTTTTTCTCTTATAATAATAACGACCAGCAGCACTATTAGTGCCATAATCTTTTTCTTAGTTACTGTCATCATCTTGTATATATCATTAGTGGTAGTAGCATTATTAGCATCATTTGGTAATGATGATAACAGGATATCATTTAATCTTTAATCATTTATTATTTAATCTAATTCACCATTAAATAATGATGCGGTGCACCCACAGCCATTCATCAGCATGTGTCACACTGCCCACAAGGCTTGCGATGCCGCCCATGCTTACAGAACCATTTGCTCTCTGAGAGGAGTGGAAGAAGTTTTCCCCATGGCGTGCTAACAACACCTGTTGGCATGTTAACATAGACATTAAATGTTGACGACTCATTCGGATTTTGGATATGGCTATAGGTGTTAACTATATCTATAATGCAAGCAACTACATTTTTGTTTGGTTTCAATTTATATATATATATATATAATATATATATATATATATATATATATATATATATCTATATTTTAAAGTATCTGATTCCGGAAACCATCACAAGAAAATAACGAACTACAAGGTTGAAATATGAGCATAAATTTATTTGCACTTGTTAGTATGATATCAGCTGTAGATTAGAATACAGAAAGCAACTGCATAAAAAGAAAAGTATCACATAAAGGTATTAAGTGTACAGTCATCTGTCAACTTGCCACACATACACGTATAAAAACATATTTATATTTATACATATATATTCTGTATTTATTATCACCTCCGCCAAGGTTATGTTTTTGGTAGCGTTAGTTAACACAACTCAAAAGGTTATCAACAGATTTCTGACCTTTGTACCATAGGTGTGCTTTAGCTCAAAGTAGATGCCATTAATTCTTGGTTCTAATCCGGATTATGATCTGGATCCTGCGAAGGATAACTCAAAAATTTACGAACAGATGTTTGTTAGCCCAATTGAAATGCTAATGAATTTGGTGGTGGTCTGGATCCGGATCCTGTGCAAGATAACTAAAAATATTATGATCTTAATTCTTATCAGTGGTATATGCCAGCCTAGCCTACACACCACTAAATTTTGGTGGTGATCCGGTCATAAACCCGGAGAGAGAGAAACACGGACGTCACCAGCGTCCTTAGGAAAGAGGTGCCTCGGCGGAGGTATGCGCTCGAGGAGTGCTTTTAGTTTTGTTACTGTAACGCGAATACGGAACAATAGCTAAAATCAGAGCATGCATAACACTTAAAAGCAACAAAAATGTTTATGGGGGATAATTTTCACTTGGGGGAGTCGTTTTAAATTGGCTCATATTCATTTACTGATTATAGACGAAATCCAATTTATTGTTTCCATACATTTCTTAAATTACCTATAGTTTCTATTTTAGTTAATACATTTCGATTGGCTTTTATTTCATTGTATTCTCTTTCGGTTCACAGTCCCTCATTATTTTTATTGTTTTTTTATTAATTTCACATAGGTTAACGCTTAGCTTCAGGGGAACGTATTTTTTCATGTCCCATAGTCACATAATTACCAAAATTTGTAGCGGTCGGGTCTTCTGCACATACACAAGCTTTATTTTTTTTCAAACACTCTTATATTGATTTGTCACATACGCATATATGCATGCATATAGATGTGTATATATACATATAGATAGATAGATAGATAGATAGATAGATAGATAGATAGATACATACATACATACATACATACATACATACATACATATAAATACTGTATATACATATATACATATATGTACACACATACATATACAAAATGTATATGCATACATACACATATATATAAATATATATGTATACATATGTATGTGTGAGTATGCATATTCTATTTTCTGTATCTTCCATCTACCGTTGATTTATCGCGTACTTGGATAAGCTTCAGAAAAGAGCTCGGTGATTCACGGCGACATGCAAACGTCACTTAAAACTCTCGAGGAGGTGACGCTGCGACCCCGGTCAGCTGGAGATGGCGACGGGTATATAAGGCCGAGGCGCAGGGGGTCGGGCAGTAGTCTTGGTGATCGCTCAGAACCACCATGACGACCTCACAGCTCTTCTTGGTTCTCGCCCTCGTGGCAGGCAGCCTGGCAGGTGAGTGATAAGGCGCCCAATATATCAGAACAATCAATGCTGACTATCGTTATTTCATCCAAAATTCTTGTTTAAGGCTGTTTTTATATTCTAATGATTGATGATTCTGCACATACAGATTTCTATGTATAAATAAATATGTTCAATTCTTTATGAATGCATACAGACACATTTATATTTACACATACATATATATATGTATATATATATATATATATATATATATATTATATATATATATATATATATATATATATAATATATATGTATGTGTGTGTGTGTGTGTTGTGTTGTGTGTGTTGTGTGTTGTACAAATAGTTTTGTTCTACAGTGCAGTTGTGAAAATAATTGTTAATTACACGATATAGTCAGAAATATTAAAGTACTATCAGTCTGGCATCAACACATTTTTTATCATTTTTTGGTTCAATGATTGCATAACAACAAGCCTATTACGAAATAATATTGTGGTGACAATCCATGTCATTCCAAATACGATGCCGACCGTGCAAAGACGTTCGCATAAAAACCGTATACACAAAAGAAATATAAAAGTAGATCGATAGACACTGATATTTTTTCTAACGATATATTCTTCACTAACTTTTCTTACTATCAAGTCTTTCAGTCTCATAGACCTTTTTTCCCAGCCCCCTGGGGAGCGGACGTGCCAAGATGCTCCACCGAATGCCCCGTCACCGGATCCCCAAACTGGCCTACCAACCCGACAAGACCTACGCCTACCAATACTCCGGCAAGTCCAAGGTCCAGCTCAAGGGCGTGGACAACGGCGACTCGGGGAGACGAGTGGACGGCACAAGTTGATCTCACCTGGATCAGCCCTTGCGACATGGCCATCTCCTTCAAGAATACCAAGGTGGATGGCACCCCCGGTAAGCGCATGCCAACAGTCCCAAGTCTACATGCAAATATCTTCACTCAAGTATCAATCGTGCCTTCCAATGGAAATCTTTTCTAACGTGTATCTCACAATTGGTGCGGTCTCCTGCAGGTCCCATCGTTGCCAGGACGCTGAGAGACAGACATCCACTGTGGTGGCCGTCGTCGCGGAAGGTGCAGCACGTGTGCGCTCACCAGAGGACGAACCATGGGCCATCAACCTGAAAAAGGGCGGCTTCGGCTTTCCAGAACTCCATTCCTTCTCTGTCTGCTGTCAGCTCAGGCATCACAGTAACGGAGGTTAGTTCATTTCATTTATGAATACTAAGGTTCACGGACAATGTATTATTTAGTTTAATAGTATCAAGTTCAGAAATATATATAGGTTAAAATCTAGAGATAATAATACCAATGATGTTTGATTTTCAGACTGATGTTGTGGGAAAATGCCCAACAAAGTATGAAATTTGAGACGAAGGAGAGAAAGTCATTGTCGTTCGAGAAGAAGAACCCACCACTGTCAACAACGTTACCCCACACCCGCTCATACCTACCTGCACTATGGCTGAAGGCTCCCCTGCCAATCCAGGAATCCACGTCACAGTGCAAGCAGGAAATCGCCAATGGCATTTACACCGCGCATCACGTGTCAGGACAAGAACATCGTTCGACCTGCCATTGGAATCTACAAATACGTGGGAGGCCAGTCAGGATTCAACACTTCGCTTCATCTCGGAGTCCTCCGACACTTCAGCTATCAGTGCCATCCCTTCAGGAGAAATGCCAAGTTGAAAGCCTCCTGTACAACCACCAAACAATGAAGGACCCCAACAACTGGCACCTGAGCTGGATGAGCTCATGAAGGGGATCTGTGACAAGACCAAGGACACAGTTGAGGCTGAAGCTGCTGCTTTGGTTGCCAAGGCTCTCCATCTGTTACGTCGTGTTTCCAGAGACAGTTGTGGGGGAGACTGCACAGAAAGTGAGACAAGACATTACTGCAGTGACTCTGCCAGGCTGGAGAGTATCTTCTTGGACGCAGTTGCTTTCCTGCATGAGTCTGGTGCAGTAAAGGTCATGGTCCAAGAAATCGAGAATGGACGAGCAACAGGGGGACGTCTCGCTCTGTACACGGCAGCGCTCTACCTCATCCACGACCCATTGAGGCATCAAGGCTCTCACGCCACTCTTTGAAAGCCCTCGCCCAGTGCCCTCGGTGCTGCTGGCAGCTGCTTCCATGATAAACCACTACTGCCTTCATACTCCAGCTTGCCACCAGAAAGCTCCAGTGGCGAGAATTGCAGAGATTGGCCACCACAGAGTCCAGAGTCACTGCTCTCCTTCTGCTGGGTGCTGAGGAGGAAAGTACCCCTTGCATTCTTCAAGGCAATAGGGAATATGGGTGTAGCTACACCTGCCGTGACAAGGGCAGCGCCCAATGCATTGAAGAAGAAGGACTGGAAACCAGCATTCGGGTAGCTGCAGCACAAGCCTTCAGACAAGCCAATTGCTTCCGTCCAGTAAGTAGTATTTGAGATAACGGTAGGGAATTTTTTGTCCATTTTTTTTTTTATCTAATATACGATGATCGAATAACATAGTGTAATGTTGAGTATGTTATACTTTAATAATTTCAGGCAGTTGAAAAGCTAGTAGACATTGCCGTCCGACCAGCCTTTGACACCGAAGTCCGCATCGCTTCCTATCTGGCAGCTGTCCGATGTGCTGAACAGGAACACCTGGAGAAATTTATTGAGAAGATTTCAAAGGAAGAGAAAAACCAATGAAATATTCATATCTTAACCTCTCCTATAATATCTCCACAAAAAACTAATATTAATGTCACCACACTACCAGAACAATCTGTTAGTGGCAAATTATTCTTTATTATTCTTTAGATCTATAGAGTATTTTACAAATGTTTTCTTTTGATCTTATTAATTTTACTAAAACCAAAGATGTTGCTAAACCTAAAGCTAATCTAACTTGATAATTGTTATGACAATAGTACATTCATATTATCAATCCCAGATGTTGGGAATGCTCATGATATTCTTCAGTCAGTGCGTGGGTATTTGTTTTGGTCACCTGATCAACATCCAAGAGGGTAGCTGCCCCAACAAAGAAAACCTCAGGTACCTCCTTGCCAACGTTGTCATCCCTACCGACTTCGAGAAGGACTTCAGGAAATTCTCTCGACATATAGATATGGCTTACTATGCCCCTGCCTTTGGCATGGGTGCCGGCCTCGAGTCGAACATCATCTATGCTCCCGGATCTTTCATTCCTCGTGCTGTTAACCTGAACATGAGAGCAACTGTGATGAGACGCCCATGGACATAGCAGAGATTGGTGCGCGCTTTGAAGGAGTCGATTCCATCATTGAAGAGCTCTTGGGCCCACAGGGATACCTACGCAAAGCAACATTTGGAAAGATTATGGAGGACATTACGGGTTTTGCAGGAGAGAAAGGCCTCAAGATCATGGAGCACTTCAAGCACACAATGAGGACCAGGCGATCCATCGATGCTTCTGTCATCTCCGACTTCTTCGGCAAGCTGTATGGTGAGAGCAGTTCGCACACCCACGCCGATATATTCGCCCGGTTCATGGGCACGAGATTACTTTCGCAGATGTTGCCCAAAGCCTCAAGGGTGTCACAGCTGACACACTCATTGAGACTTTCTTCTCTTTCTTCGAGAATTCCTTGGAACATATGAAGGATCTTAACCTGAACACAGCAAGAACTGCTCAGCTTTCCATGGATTACTCACTGCCCACCATTCAGGGCACACCACTCAAGCTGAACTTAGCTGCAACTGCTGTTGCTGGCCTCAAGATGGAGGGCAACGTCAACATTGGCCAGATCCTCTCTGACCTGGGCAATTCCCACACCGGCATCAAGGTGTTCCCAGGCCTTTCTGTACAAGCCACTGGTTTTGTTGGCTTTGAGTGCCGCTTTACCAAGGTGGGAATCGAGATGCAGAACACCATCTCTAGTGCCACTGGAGCCGCCATCAACATCAGAACAACTGAAAACAAGAAGATCGAGCTGGAATTGGAGATCCCTGACAAGATGGAACTCCTCAACATCAAGGCCGAGACTTACCTTGTCAAAGCTAGGGGAAAGAAGANGTAAGGTTTGATGGCGGATTGTTTAGAGTTAGTCTACGTATTGATGTCGTGGTCGGGATGTTAGTAAATAGGAGGAGGAAAAAGAGAGAGATATCTCAAGTGCGTAGGAATCACTTCTTCGATGATGGTTTTCATTCGTTCTTTTCATGGACAAGATCTCATTAAAAAGCGTGCGGCCCAAACCTCCGGAAAACAGCGCGGAAAAACGAGATTATTTCGTCAGCGTCCGCGCGCAATGACGCCAGACGCCGGAGTGGGATGGGGGGGGGGGTGCGGGAGGGGCGCGGGATTGTATGGCGGATGTGACGTCACGAGACTGGCGGAAGAAAGGATATCACGCAATGGAAGGTGAATGTGTACACACACACACGCACACGAACACACACACACACACGCATACACACACGCACAGACACACACACACACACGCGCGCCTACACACACTTTTCTACACACACGCATACACACACAATATATATATGTATACATACACGGGCGTGTGACACGGGCGTGACATATCGCGTGCGCAGCTGACTGCACGCTTTTCTCGCTGCTCCATCGCCATAGGCCCGAGCGTGGACCTAAAAGATTTATCAATTAATCTGAACCATACTAGGATGTGCCATCAATGACAACCCATTTTAATAGTGTTGAAACTTAAGTGCAAAGGGAAATTTTGGTTTTCTTCTGGTGTCGTGTTCTCCTCTATGGTAACTTAATCTCTCTCCCCCCCCCTCTCTTTCTCTCTTTCGCTTCCTTATTTTCCACCAACGATGAGGAGAGGCTACAAGATTGCGTCGCGACTAGATAAATGGAGCCTAAGGGCCTTTATTGCCCCTATTTAGGCTGTGGAAATATTACCGGAGGGAAAATGGGGATAGCCGGGTGGGGGGGGGGGGAGCAGAAGGGTAAGGCCTCGGGCAGGGGGAGGAGGAAGAGGAAGGGGGGGGGGCGGGGAAAGGAAGGGGGTGAGAGCAAGGTTCAGTAACCTCGAAGGGAGAGGCTGAAAAGTCAAGAGACACAACGCTTAACCAACGCATTTGAAAACTTACATATGTTAAGATCTACATGCGAAAATACAGTCGAACAACACACACACACACAACCCTATTGACAACGCGTATACAGACCGCATAAAAACAGACAAACAGAATAAAAAGCAGAAGTCGGTCGAAGCGCCAAACGCATGATAAACGTCAGATAAACCGCCTCCTGAGCAGCTCTCATTTCCCTCATCCCTCCCTCCTTCCTCCAATTAGACCAGACGCTAAATCCTCGAGGTCCACGTACAAGCATCACATGTGAACAGATTGGTGATTTCTTAATCTTTAAAACGATAGACGCGCTGTGCATACAAAATTAGCAGTGTACAAAAGGCCTAAAAGTTCTGATTTCATCACACACACACACACAGACACACACTCAAACACACACACACACACATACACACACTCAAACACACACACACACACACACACACACACACACACTCACTCAAACACACACACACACACGCACACGCTCACGCACACACACACGCACACACACACACACACATACACCCACACACACATACACACGCACACACACAAAAACACACAAACACACACAATCCACCCGCTCGCACACTCAGACACACACACACACACACACACACGCGCACACACACGCACACACGCACACACACGCACACGCACGCACAACGCACACACACACACCACACACACACACACACACAACATACACACGTACACCACACAAAAACACACAAACACACACACACACACGCTCACCCGCTTACACACACAAACACACACACACACATACACCACACACACACATCACACACACACACAAACACACACACAACACACACACACACACACACACACAACACACAAACACACACACAACACACAACACACATAAACATTTTTTTTCCGTGCACCCTTTTCCGACGCATCGATTTCTTCCAGTCCGCCATCTGAAGGACAAGTGAAAAATCGATGCACTCGACGCTGCGTGTAGAAACATCAGATAAAATGAAATCGAAAAGTTATGATAAATTTTCTCATTCTCTGTCTGTCTATGTATCTATCTCTCCATCTGTCTCTCTGTGTCAATGCCCCTTTCTCTTTCTCTCTCTCTCTCTCTCTCTTTCTCTTTCATCAAATTCATAATTCTTCCCTCGCATTATAAGCGGAATATGAATACAACTGAGTGAACTTCACCTGACAACAAAATAAACTAATTCATATAATCCCAGACCCCCTAAGTGGCCCTGATTTGGAGATGCCTGAAATCTTGTTTCTAAGCTGGAAGCAAGAGTATAGGAAATGCAAGTATAGCATGTTTTTCCCAACTAGATTTTTATTCGATTATTTTCCAAATTATTTCCCACAAGCACTTGAAAGGTTTATCTCCTTCACAAACCAATGTTTCCTTAGAACACAAACGGCGGAACATCCGGTGGCAGTCGCCCGCCTTTCCTAGTGACTCCCACGTAGACACAAACACTTGAAAGGTTTATCTCCACAAACAAACAAACAATCTCTAGAACACAAATCCCAGAATTATAAGCCTTTGGTGGTCCTGTCGTTCGAGAAAGGGAACTGCTTCCCTCTTCGCTCAACGGAAATTTCCCCTCGAGTGCATATTGGGCGATTTCCTCCCGATATTAGGGAAACATGGTGTAGTGTTTATATCTTCCTCCGCAACATGGTGTTTTGAAGAAAGCATGGTGATGACTTATCAGCTGAGCCTATCGTGACCTCTGTGATCACTGCTGTCAAAATTTAATCTCGGCAGCCTCCAACGATGGGAGAGGGGGTGGGGGTGGGGTGGGGGTGGGGGTCGCAGGGCGCACGGCTTCCTGCATTAGGCAATATAGTGACTGATTCTGTGTATATCATTTACATTTTACTTAGTAATTTCCGTGGTGCCTTTCATTCTCTCCCCCTGCTATAGGGCCAAGATTTTTATATTTTTAAAATTAATTAATTAATTAATTTATTTATTATTATTGTTTTTTTTTTTTTGGGGGGGCCCTGCAATCATTTCTATATATTTAGAAATTAGACAGAGGAATCCAACGATACCAAAATCATCACGATCCGTTATGCGGACGTATTAGAAAAAAAAGCATTTAATCAATTACATTCGAGATGGCATAATTGCTTATGAATAAGAAAAAGTCTCTTGTGGCAATATTAAAAAAATAAATAAAAATTAAACTGTTTTTTGTTTTAGACCAAATTGTGATAAAGATTCCTCTGATATGGTGTCTTTCATAATCTAGGTGGTTTCAGATAGAGGAACGTTAATGAATAATGATTCAACATCAAAACTGGCCATTATTGTTGAATATTCCTTGCTAAGTTGTTTGACGAAATCAAATGCGGACAGTGCATTATTCCATCTTTCATATATGTATATATGTACATATATCCATATATAAAATATATACATATACATACATACATATATATAATTTTTATATGTATATATATTATTTTATATATACATATATATATATATATATATATATATATATATATATATATATATATATATATATAGTATATATATATATATATATATATATATATATAGTATATGTATATATAATATATATATACATATATATATGTATGTATATTATATATATATATATATATATATAATATTATATATATATATATATGTACACACATACATACACATATATATGTAAATATTTATATATATACATATATATGTGTATATATACAAATTTATATATGCATACGTATATACATACATTATATATACATATATATATATAATATATATATATATATATATATATATATATATATATATATATATATATACATATATATACTTATATCCTGTATATAAACATATATACACACATTTATACATATTATATATAATTTTATATATGAATATGTATATATAAGAATACATACAAACATACATATCCATATGTGTCTTTGTTTAAAGAACATTTTATCACCAAGGCAATTAAAAACAACTACAGCCATTAGCAACTTCTTCGGGATATAAATAGCCTCTAGAAACCTTTATTACGCTAGCTTAGCTAAGGGGACCATTAGAAATATATATAGCGTGACCATTATGGCTCCGAGAAGAATGGTTCTTCATAAAGGTGAATCATGGATCCCTTTGTGTCGGCAAGAAAGAGGGCGTCTCTGACATCCCGAGATCGCTGAGGGACATGGGCGGGGATGGAGGGGGGCGGGAAGAGAGAGGGAGAGGGAGGGAGAGGAGAGGGAGAGGGAGAGGGAGAGGGAGAGGGAGAGGGAGAGGGAGGGAGGAGGGAGGAGGGA
Organism: Penaeus vannamei; assembly: GCF_003789085.1. Taxonomy (NCBI): domain Eukaryota; kingdom Metazoa; phylum Arthropoda; class Malacostraca; order Decapoda; family Penaeidae; genus Penaeus; species Penaeus vannamei. The sequence goes on from NW_020871785.1 coordinate 728,169, forward strand.
GGGAGGGAGGGAGGGAGGGAGGAAGAGAGAGAGAGAGAGAGAGAGAGAGAGAGAGAGAGAGAGAGAGAGAAGAGAGAGAGAGAGAAATAAGTATGCGGATAGATATATAAACAGGCGATAGGCAGATAAAAAGCCCGCAGATAGTTAGACACAGGCAGAATATATATATATATAGAGAGAGAGAGAAAGAGGAGATAAAGAATAAACGTATAGATATATTAACAGATCGATAGAAAGAAAGAAAGAAGAAGAAGAAAAATGATAAACACATATAGAGAGAGGGAGAGAAGGAAATAATGAGAAATGCAAAAGACGTTCAGATGCCCAAAGGCCCGTCCACGATATCTGTGGCCACATATGGCGCTGGAACACCAGATATATCCAGGGCTTTGTAGACCGTATGCTCCATAACTATCAACATTCTACTCATATCTCACTGCGTAAGTCCTACACCGTAACGTATGGTGTGGAGATTGACTGTGTAGTTCAATGCAGACGTTTCTGTGCATCTGATAACACTGTTGGGTATGTAGCACCCACGTACCCACGCTCGAATATACCGCTCGCTCATGAACTACCTCGGTCGGGGATGGTGCTTCAGTTGTTCGAGTCTACACCATCAATTTCCAGGTACTCGTCGTTACCATCCTTCAAAACCACAGGTGGCCACTGCTTGTGTAGACGGGCCTTAAAACAGAACCGATTTAGCTGTTGTGCTGCCTTTGCATTATAAATGATGGTAAAAGGTTTTGACTGATGAGGCGGAATTGTGACTGGCCGGAGGTAAACTTTAATTACATAAATCTGTGCTGGGAAATATCAGTACGAAATGATTTATGTATACCTCAATTTCGTGTTGTACTTTTGCATTTAAATATTTGATGGGACAGTGTAATAAAGTATAGTTCCTGAACTATTGAAATGCATTTAATTTGGCAGACCTGTGCTTTCGAACTTCGTGTTCCCGGCTCCTCTCAGACACCACGGGGCAGCCGAAGCTAGAGGGCCAGGTTTTTTATTTGTTTCATTTTATTTTTTAATTGTCCCTATTTACGTAAATCTGGTAAATTAAGGATGAAACTAACAGAATACAAATCTTACAATTCGTGTTACACCAATATAGCGTGTGAATTTTGTTCCCGGTTTGGAAATAAATGTAAAAATACTTGGTCATGCTTTATCAAATACAAACAAATACACTGATCAGCAACCCTTCAACTTTAAAGCAGAGTTGAAATTCTAACAGCAGTCACTGGGGTCACGATAGGCTCAGCTGATAAATCATCAACATCTTTGCTTCAAAACAACATGTTGCGGAGGAAGACATAAGCACTACCTCCATGTATCACTTATATCGGGAGGAAATCGCCCAATATGCACTCGAGGAGAAATTTCCTTTGAGCGAAGAGGGAAGCAGCCCCTTTCTTGAACGACAGAATCATCAAAGGCTTATAATTCTGGGATTTGTGTTCTAGAGATAAACCTTTGTGGAGATAAACCTTTCAAGTGCTTGTGTCTACGTGGGAGTCACATACTTGGAAAGGCAGGCGACTGCCATCGGACTCGACTTCAGGGTTACATGACCCATACGCCAGAGAGAGAATCAGCAAAGGCTTATTGTTCCACCGTTTGTGTTCTAAGGAAACATTGGTTTGTGAAGAAGACAAACCTTTCAAGGGCTTGTGTTCATATGGGAAATAATCTGAAGATAATCTTTACTCATCGAATAAAAACATCTAGTTGGTAAAAACATGCTATACTTACAATTCATATATTCTTGCTCCTAGTTTAGGAACAAGATTTCAAGCATCTCCAAATCAGGGTCACTTAGGGGGGTTGGGATAAAATGAAATAGATTATTTTGTTGTCAGAGGAAGTTCATTGCGTTGCATTCATTTTCAAAGATGGTTTCCGCTCATAATGCGAGGAAAGAATAATGAAATTGAGAGAGGAGAGAAGAGAGAGAGAGAGAGAGAGAGAGAGAGAGAGAGAGTGAGAGTGAGAGTGAGAGTGAGAGTGAGAGTGAGAGTGAGATGAGAGAGAGAGAGGGAGGGGGAGGACAGGCAGACAGATGGATAGATTGATACATAGACAGACAGATAGATTGAGAACGAGCGAAATTATTGTAACTTTTCGAAGCAGGCTCTTCTTTCGCTTCTATGTGTGTATGCACCACGCGTCTATTGGTTTTATTGATTAAGAAATCACCAATCTGTTCACATGTGATGCTTGTACGTGGACCTCGAGGATTTAGCGTCTGGTCTAATTGGAGGAAGGAGGGAGGGATGAGGGAAATGAGAGCTGCTCAGGAGGCGGTTTATCTGACGTGTTTATCGCGTTTGGCGCTTCGACCGACTTCTGATTTTTCTGTTTTTCTACTTTTTTATTCTGATCTATAACCGCGTTGCCAGTAAGGGCATGTACGTCTGTATGTGCGTTCGACTGTATTTTCGCATACAGATCTGAACATATGTAAGTCTTCAAATGCGTTGGTTAAGCGTTGTGTCTCTTGTCTTTTCCAGCCTTCTCTCACTTCGTAGGTTTTTGAATATTGCTTCCTTACCCCCCCACCCCCCTGTGCCCCCTCTGACTACCTCTACCTTACCCCCACCCGAGACCTTACCCTCCTCTCTCGCTCCTCGGCCTCCGCCGCCATTCTCCCCCTCCCCTCCTCCAGCTTGCTCTTCCTCCTCTCCTCCTGTTAGTCGCCCTTCATCACACTCCCTTCTCCGCTCCCTCTCCCTCGAGCTCACCCCCCTCAAACCCCGCCCCTTCCCGCGCGCCCTCCCTCTTGCCCTCTTCGCCTCCCCCCCCCCCCCACGTCCTTCCCTTACAGTGCCAATACCTGAACACAAGATTTCTTTAACGGAGCCACTTTGCGACCTCGAGGCTGACGCTCTTATTGAAAATCTTTTGATGGTTTTATGGAATTTCAGGGAGCGTTGTTCCGGAAGTTCTTTTCTTCTTTGCGATTTCCCCTTTCCTTCTTCTTCTTCGTCTGATTATCATTATCCTTAATTATCATTATCTTCTCGGCTTTCTCCCATCATCACTATCATTGTCATTAATTATCGTTATCATTATCGTCTGCTTAATGCCAAGGGAAGGAGTCGCTTTCTCCTTTGACACAGGATGCCTCTTTCCCGCAATCCAAATATATATGTGTGTGTGTGTGTGTGTGTGTGTGTGTGTGTGTGTGTGTGTGTGTGTGTGTGTGTGTGTGTGTGTGTGTGTGTGTGTATGCGAAGAGGAACTCGGAAATAACAATTACCATTGCCAAACGGAATCAAAGCAAGAGTGTTTTCGCAAAGTACGAGTTAATGGGTCTAGATTTCAAACTTAACTGGCTTACCTTTTGGCAAATGAGTAAATGAGTAAGCTGCTGAACCGATGACTGAATTCTGATCGTTGTGTCCAAGTGTCCATCTAGAGGAGTGGCTCTCGAACTTTTATCAGGGACGTCAGTTCATAATATTATTGGGGTGTGTGATTTTTTTCCGGCTGAAACATTTTTGCCCTGTCAATTATTTTACTAAAGTTGTAATTTTTTTTCCGTATTTATGACCTATTTAACGGTGTTATTTTTAAATCAAAACGGACAGATATCGAGTAAACTGACTAACATCAAATTGAATGTTAATAAGGAAAAGTAATTCTACGGTTTATATGACTGAAAATATTCGCATTTTTTTTGGCATGTTTTGAACTTTATATATTATATATATTATATATATATTATATATATATATATATATATATATATATATATATATATATATTGAATTGGCATTTGATAAGTTTTATCTGCTCAGTCCTCCCGAAAGGAAGATTTTTTTTTTCTGTATCGTTATCCCCTGCATGGCGTGATAGATAGTCATTACGCTAAACCTCTTCAGTTATGCGAAGAAAAAGGAATAGGAATGCGTATATTTTGATATTTTTAATGTATGAAATTAATTTAGTAAAAGTGCGTTTACGTTTCATTAATTCAGTGGCTCGAGAAAAATTCATTAGCCATTGTTTTCGATGTCCCGAACGCTCTTGACACTTCATATCTAGGAAAAATAATTCGGTTTTGAGTTATTTCCTGTTAATGCAGTGATGTCATATTGCCCCCCCAAAAAAAAAAAAAAAAAAAAGATTTATCTATATGAAATTCGCGTTTCCGCACACTGTTAATTTGGTTATGGCAGGAATTTTATCCACACTGACTTTGTACGACCACTTGATTCCTAAGTTCCCGGACCCCCGACCCCTCGGCGTTCCCTCAACGTACCTGGGCCAAATCGAGGTGTATGTGTGTGTGTGTGTGTGTGTGTATGTGTGCGTGTCGGGGGATGGGGTGAATATGTGTGTATGAGTGTGTGTATTGTGTGTATGTGTATGGTTTGTGTGTGATGGGGGGGGTGTGTGTTGTGTGTGTGTGTGTGTGTGTGTGTGTGTGTGTGTGTGTGTGTGCGCGTGCGTGTGTGTGTGCGGTACCAGCCCTCCTCCTCGCCCTGATGTTATCTCTAGGCAGCGCGTATGCCTCGTTGCTTATCTGCATCCAAACGACAGGTGCAAAATCTCCAAACAGCCGTTATTGAGTTCTAAAGAGCCACTTACGCATCTCATGAGCAATAACAACTCCAAACAGCGGCGCCTAAATGGATTTGAACTTTGAGACTGGCAAGAAAAAGTCGGACGATTTTCCGCTGTCTATTTGAAAAGTTGTCCGAGACATTGTTGTCAAGGGGAAAAGATATCCTGTTTCTAAACTTAGGTCCTGAGCCATTTCACGATTTCGGTTTTTGTTTGGAGTTAACTTTTCCTCTCTCTCTCTCTCTCTCTCTCTCTCTCTCTCTCTCTCTCTCTCTCTCTCTCTCTCTCTCTCTCTCTCTCTCTCTCTCTCTCTCTCACGCACACACACTAGCACTTACGTATGCACGCATCGTAATCATACAACACACCACACAGCACACGCGGCGCACTCACACACACACACACACACACACACACACACACACACACACACACACACACATATTTATCCTGAATAGCCGGAAACTATTCTAGTATTATTGAAAAAAATACCGGCTTTTGATTAAAAAAAAAAAAAAAAAAGCATGAATTCCACTGAGCGGTTGGGATCAGTGGTCACATATCAAAACAATCTTATATAATCCCGACTTTTGAAATTAAATGTTTTATTTTCTATCTTTTCATCTATATGTAGTCATGGTGAAATTGTACATGAGCAGCGTCCTGGTTTTCGTTCAGACGACGGGGATTCTAATAACTTGTGGGGGCGGGACTGCGCTCGGGGCTGACGAATCGCTGACGCACCTCGCATGAATGCCAATAACCTGTGTCGAACAAAACGTGGGTTTCTTTATGTGTGTCTACAAATAGGCCATGATGTGTGAATGCGTATGTTTGTATGCCTGTATACACATGACCACCCACACACACCCCCACACCCACATATGTGTGTGTGTGTGTGGTGTGTGTGTGTGTGTGTGTTGTGTGTGTGTGTGTGTTGTGTTGTGTAATATATGTGTGTGTGTGTGTGTGTATGTTATGTATATATATATATATAAATTATATATATATATATATATATTTATATATCAAATTGACAATTTTATTCTAATGATAATAAAGCTTTACAAGCTATATAAGCACAAATATTATTCTACTCGAAGAAAAGGATCTTCATTGTCATTTCATGAATAGCTAATGCAACAGCAATTCAAATTTGTTACAAGAAATCTGCAAATTTTATTTTCTCTTCAATCATAAAAGAATTATCCCTAACTTCTACGAAATCTTTTTATATTCTGTCCATTTTTATTAAGGATATAAATATCGTGTTGATGAATACTACGTAATTATTTACCAGACTTTGATCCTACACACTGTCACTGTAATCTAATGTTTATCCGTTTATGATAGTATATGGTCCAATATTATCATCTATATCCGTTTTCTTTATTATCTGCTGCTACGGAAAAGCTGACAACCCTGCGGCTTTGAAACCAGTGTGTCATGTCGCATTTATAACGTTTTAAATCGAGATAGGAAAAATCCCTGGATTCATAGACCTTTATATATATACTCCACTATTATATACAGTAATCAATCACCTCATTAGATGACAAATACCCTCAGAAAATCAAATTACCGAAGTGGAACTAGAACACGAATCATCTGAGCTGCCGCCGTACTGAAAGAACAGTGATGTTATCGTGGTTAGAGAGAACAGAATCAAAGCTTCGGATCTGTCTTACCTTATACAAAAGTGTGGGATGAAACAGATGTTCGAAACGGAAATAGAAACATGTTTTACAAGAGTGTTAACCGCGACTTTTCATTAGTGTACATTCGTGCTTGTGTTGCTCGTCATAGTTTGGTTAAGCCTCACCATGCCTCATCACAGGGTCGGCGGAGGTGGTATACTTTTTATGGTCGGCGAGTGTACAAGTAAGTGTACACAGATGGGCAGTATCGCGATACATGTATTGGCGATACATATCGATCAATACTTTTGTTTTGGTATCGGGACATAAGCTGCTCAACAGCAGAAAGATGCGCAGCGTGTCACAGTAATTTGTCATACACCTTACACGAAGATAAATTTTAATATATGCATATATAATTTCTAATACAAAATAAGTTGTACATGTAATGCTTCCAATCATATAAATGTGAGTCAAATTAAACAAATTGCTTTGAATTTTTTTTCTTGCGATTACTTAACCCATCATTTTAATGACACAATATATATATATATATATATATTATATATATATAATATATATATATATATATATATATATATATATATATATACGTATACATATGACGTCCGTTTGTCCGTATCTCGCAATGCTAATGAATCCTTTCAAAAATTTCTTTATCCGGATCATAATCTGGATCACCACAAAATTTAATGACATCTAGGTTGGGCAAAGACACTCCTCTGGTAAAAAATCTGTTCATAACTTTTTGATTTATCTAATAACCAACACAACTAATAACATAACCTCCTCAGTGGAAGTAATAATAATGATAAAAAGATTAAAAAACGATAATGATAATAATGATAATAACGCTAGCAACAAGAAAAGCTTTCGATATATGAATATATCTTCATTCTCCTCTCCCTCCTCAAGATTCGCTTCGCCAAGAAAAGAAAAGCGTTAAGAACAGAGAGAGAGAGAGAGAGAGAGAGAGAGAGAGAGAGAGAGAGAGAGAGAGAGAGAGAGAGAGAGAGAGAGAGAGAGAGAGAGAGAAGAGAGAGAGAGAGAAGAAGAGACCATAAAAACGAAGAAAGAGGAAAAGCAAAGAACAAGAGAAGAGAGAGAGAGAGAGAGAGAGAGAGAGAGAGAGAGAGAGAGAGAGAGAGAGAGAGAGAGAGAGAGAGAAGAGAAGAAAGAGAGAAAAGGAAAGATGATGAAGAAGAGACCATAAAAACGAAGAAAGAGGAAGAAGAGAAGAGGAGAGAGAGAGAGAGAGAGAGAGAGAAGAGAGAGAGAGAGAAAGAGAGAGAAAGAGAGAAGAAAGAAAAGAAAGAGAAAGGAAGTGATGAAGAAGAAGAGACCATAAAAACGAAGAAAGAGGAAAAGCAAAGAACGAGAGAAGAGCCGGAAGTCGAAGCCGTAACTCACAAGGGCAGTTTCGAAGTTTGTGGCTCCGCTGGCGTCCGCTTCGTCTTAGGTGTTGATAAATTGTGGTGAAAAAACGGGTAAAAGTAAGTAAAGAGTAAAGTAAGTAAGTAAAAAAGTAAAAAGTAAAGTAAGTAAAGTAAAGTAAAAAAGTAAAAAAAGAAAAAAAAAGTAAAAAAGTAAAAAGTAAAAAAGTAAAAGGTAAAGCAAAAAAAAAAAAAAAAGTAAAAAAAAAAAAGTAAAGTAGTAAAAAAAAGTAAAAAAAAGGAAAAAAAGGAAAGTACGTAAAAAAATAAAAGTAAAAAAGTAAAAAAAAGGAAAAAAGGAAAGTAAGTAAAAAAAATGTATTTAAATAGAAGTAAAAATAAGGAAAAAATAGGAAAGTAAGTAAAAAAAGAAAGTAAGTTAAAAAATTCAAGTAAATAAAAAAGTAAAAGTAAGTAAAAGTAACGAAACAAAATAAAAAAAGGCGTTCAGTGTAACCCGGCTTCTTCCTCTTTTCCTGATGTTATATTAGTGTTATTTTTGTTGCCGTTATTACTATTACTTTCGTGATTACTATTGTTATCATTAATATCAATATTATCCTTACGGTTATCGTTATCATTATTTTCAGTATC
>NW_020871785.1:736461-738961 GCF_003789085.1 Penaeus vannamei
TTATCGTTATCATTATTTTCAGTATTATTATTATTGTTATTATTATTATCATTGTAGCTATTATTTACATTATTCTTATATTCATTATCATAATCATCATCACATTCATTATTATTTTTTCATCATTATTGCATACCATCAAATCATCATCATTGTTATCATTGTCATGTTATTGTTGTTATCATTATTATATTATTATTATTTTATTATTATTATTTTATATACAACTCTCACAGTTAAACCTGGATGTAAAATTGCAATTAGATTCCAAGCACTTTTCGTAAAATCCTTGCAGTTCTTAACAATACCGTCTTCTGAATTCGAGCTGTCTTGATCGAAATCCCAATATCTTTCATTTGTCTTTCCAACAACTTTGGCACAGTTCCCAATGCGCCTATCACAACAGGAATTACTTTAACTTTAACATTCCACGATTTGTTAATCTCTCTCGCTAAATCCTTGTATTTCATCTTCCTTCTCAGCTACCTTGTTGTCACCAAGGCACGCTATATTATTAGAATTTATTATTATTATTATCATTATTATTATTATTGTTGTTGTCATAATTATTGTTATTATCATCATTACCATCATTAGCATTATTGCAGTACCATCATTATCATTATTGTTATTATCATCATTATTATCATCATTATCATCAACTTTATTATTATTTTCCTCACCATTATTTTTATCCTAATTATTACCATCATCATCATAATTGTTCTTAGAATTAAAACATCATCATTATCTACGGAGAACCACTCTTATTAAAGTTCTAAGCAGTCGTTGAAGTTTAGGAAAATATAATTTCATACTAAGAGCGATCAAAGAGATTATCAAAGCGCTGTTGTTGATTCTTAAGTTTCCTACGTCAGACAATCTATGTGCAAAGATCTGTATTGCATTTTGTGTAAAAAAGGAACATATCCAAGGAGCTTAAAGCGCTAATACATAGTTTTATGTCGGCTTCCCTGGAAACACTGTATGCTTTGGAAACAATGAGATATTCCAGGTATTTATCGTACAGAGAATGCCTATATTTTTTATGCACATCCGTTCTCTGTATACGAGTTAGTATAATGATTTACCTTGTCTTACCATTCGCCTGGAGGTATAGATAGTACGACCGCGCCGGTGTCCACGCTTCCCCTCTCTCAGCTTTAGAGTTGGTGTTGAAATTCACGATAGCGTATAATGACGGCTCGAATTTACAGTGCGCTTGGCATGGTATCCCGAAATCCGAATATCTCTTGATCCCGAATTCACAACTCGAATTTTCAAAACTTCAGAGAGTTTCCATGAGTTCAGACAGGCGGGAATAGAGAGAGAAAAAGAGTTAGAAATAGGTAGATAGATAGAGATAGCGTTTGATAGATAGAGATAGCGTTAGATAGACAGAGATACCGTTAGATAGATAGAGATAGCGTTAGATAAATAGACAGATAGAGGGAAAGAAAGCGAGAGAATAATGATTTGCTTTGGTAAAGACAGTAATGGGCATAAATACACAGATTTGTCTAAGGCGATATCGATGCATCGGTACTTGACAATTGGTCAAAGCGGTTCCGATACATCGATTCTTCGAAGACAAGTAAAGATATCCCGATACCAGTACATGCATCGCCGATACAGCATCGCCAATACTTTATTGTAAGAAAATATTCGATATGTGACTATTTGATGCATTGAAAAAATTGATTGCAGCAGATAAGCGTTTGTTCAAAATCATTTTATTATGTTCTACAACACTTAATGGATATGTTATAATGAAAATTCGTCACTTTATGACCAAGGAAAAGAGGAGATAGTCCTCTACCTATTTTACACTTCCATTGCGGATAGCGCGAGAGAGAAAGAGAGAGAGAAAAGAAAAACACAATTCCCAACAAATTATATATATATATATATATATATATATATATATATATAATATATATATATATATATATATATATATATATATATATACATACACACACACACACACACACACACACAACACACACACACACACACACACACACACATATATATATATATATATATATATATATATATATATATAGAGAGAGAGAGAGAGAGAGAGAGAGAGAGAGAGAGTTTGTTGATTTTATTCGAAACATCTCTAGAAAATTACCCAAGCGATATCGCCGATGCATATATAGTGATGCTGGATATCTCTGGGTAAAGAAATGTCTGTTTCCATGATGCTTTGCCTTCAGATAACAATAATTGATATAATTCAAATCTGGTTATATTTACCTTTGGACTACCATGTGATATTTGTTTCTTTACATGATTATATAATTATATTACATGAATCTCATTTGAAAGTTTCAAATTGTCTTCCCATCGACAAGTTTATCATTAAAAAAGGTAGTTTAAATTCTCAGTAATTGTTTTTTCGCGATTTGGAGATCTCGGAACAGGCAGTGGGTATATAAATAGATTAATAAATAAAAAGAAAGGCAGACAGACAGACAGATAGATAAACAGA
>NW_020871785.1:746461-748961 GCF_003789085.1 Penaeus vannamei
ATACACAACACGCATCTAATGCTTGCAGTTCACCGTTTTTTTACTGAAATTAATATCATGAAACCGTTTGCTTATTTACCACAGTGTAAACATCATATTCATATCCACTCTGTTATTTCCGTCATCTAGAATAGACACAAAATCAATATAGCGTGCGGTTCTTTATTCACTTGTTTACTCATTAGAAAAAAACAAAACAAAAAAACACACGCTTGGTTGGCTGTGATAATCATACTTACACTTTCTCAGTAATAGTTCCTTAATGATCCAGGATAATATGGTAAAATCATTTGATAGATATCTATATATCCAAGTAATATCAACTGATCTGTCATTCAATCAAACTTCTGTATCGGAAGGTCCTCCCGTGTTGCTATGGCAGGTGATATGGCAGGTAGTAGTGCTTGTGTAAATGTTTAACGAAATCGTATCCTACATCTACTTCGTCAACAATTGCTAAAAGCTCTTGTAGACTTATGGAAGGTCTACTTGCAATTTTTGTTCAACTAATTGAGCTCTGACTTCGTGTTTTCATAGCTAGAAATTATATCTTCCTTGAGAGGTTCATATTCTTTATCTACATATACATTAAGAGGCAATTTGTCAACCAAATCAGATGACAATGCTGACAATGCATGATAATATTTAGTAGTTGAATTTAAAGTGTTTCCAGAACTGAGCTTCAAGTAGCACAGACCAGCCTACAAACCAAGCCACCGCACCTGTCCCCACGAGTGCAGGTGCCCTCACGATGCGGCCTCAGGCGCTTGAGGTCGAGTTTTTCATTGTCAGTTTTTCAAGCCTGGCTGTTGCAGACGGGATCACCAACTGCTGGGACGGATTTTAAATGCTAACTTTATTAGTCTTGATTTACATCTTCTGACTTACATCCTTTGAATTGCGCTTGTAAACACTTTACAATTACTATTTGATATACACATATTTTTAAAACATCAAAGATCAAAAGTTTCTTTGAGTAAATTCATAAATATGTTTTCGCGTATATAGTAATTTAAGTAAAAAAAAAAAAAAAAAAAAAAAAAAAAAAACGACCATTCAGTGCAGTAAGGGATTTCATCAGAAATAAACTTATTTGCTATTTCAACATCCCGCTTACCTAACTGGAAGTCGTGTTATGCAAAGAAATAATGATATCACTGAGAAGACGAATAATGTAATATACATTATCATTGGCATCAGAATAACGAATATTACATTTCATCATGTACATAAAGCATATCAGCGTAATGTTTCTTAAGTTCAGTATCATTAGCAAGTTTCAAAATAAATAACATATAACACTATATAACTATTATTTTCCGTGCCCTAATATGAGGTTTGTGTGCTGACATTGGTGAAGGTGATGAATATGGACAGGGACACGCAAGGCCGGACGAAGCTACCTTTCGGACATCTGTGAAATGAACCGGAAAATATGGAAAATCCTAGTACCCATATCCCGATATCTCGCTGCCGTGTTACGCTACCAGTAACTACCGCGACGGCATCAGCTGATCATTCATCTGCTTTTTACTACAGCTGTTCCGGACCATAACGGAAACCGGGAGAGCGTAACAGACTTACTAAACTATGCTGGTGTAGAATTATATATGTATAGCACTATCCAGAACTGGCATGGGCTTCATAGAGGAACAGACAGGTGGCAAACTAGTGTTACGTGATGATTTTGTTACATGGAAGGGCATGTTAACATTTCTGGCTATTATGGCTACTTTCAGATTAAGAAATAAGCATGAGTATGATTCATGTGCATATTTCAGCATCTCAGATAATATTTACTTTCAGACAAACCAGCCACATTTGAACGTAATCTACGCCTTCACAGAGTTACTAGACATTTGCTATAACATTTTTCATATCTGGGGTGCTGCCTTAAAGTCTGCATGAGGGATGTGTATCAGGTTGATGTGAAATCGGTGGTGTCTTCATGTGAACTGCATGACCATGGCACATTGTAATGAATGCAGAAGAGGTTGTTGGAAAAAAATCTTGCTGTTTCACTATCGCTTCGACTTCATGTGTGTTTTAATACTATTTCACATTATAATTCTATTCTGTTTATTTTTCTATTATTATTGCTTACTTATTTATTATTATTCTAAAGACAGAGAAGAAATAAGGAGAGAAAAATCCCACTACCTCAGCGGCAAAGCACTCGCAAAGAAAACTCATTTGCATAAGTATACTAAATCTCTCCCTCAAACATCGCATCAACGCCTGCGAATGCCGTCTGAACTTTCCCTTAAATTAAGGTCAGTCATGCAAAAACATGAAAGTGTTATGCCGGTCTGCCTATCAGTCTCTTTTGTCTGATTCTCTTCTTCTTCTCTTCCTTCTCTCTCTCTCTCTTCCTCACTCTCTGTCCGTCTGTCTCTTCTGTCTGAATATTTTATCTCTCTCTCTCTCTGTCTGTCTCTCTCTTTCTCATTCTCTCTCCATTTATGTTTTGTTATGTTTAAACCACAAACAACAGAATCAG
>NW_020871785.1:758961-761461 GCF_003789085.1 Penaeus vannamei
CAAAAAGTTGGGAAAAAAAATGCTTGCAATAAATCTTTACGTTGAATTTGTTCAGAAAACAGAATTTCTGTTTTATTTCCGGATTTAATGTGGTTAGGATTATTTTCTCCACATTTTTACCATAACTCAAATAACTTTTCGACCTCAGAGTTCAGGCAAAGATATAAATAAAAGTGTAAGTTTAAATCAAAATCGGTAAAACACACACACACACACACACACACACATATATATATATGTATATATATATATATACATATATATATATATATATATATATATATATATATATATATATATATATATATATATATATATATAATATATATATATGATGGTCGCCATAAGTACGGCAAATAGAGGCATATACATTAGATTATTAAAATAACGTTCTCTGTTAGGGGTCCTTGGATACTTCAAGGGGGTTGTGAGTGTGCAAAGGTTGGGAACTAATGATCCAGTCTATATATTTTAATTTCGTAAAACGTGTATTCAAATTTTGCCCCATTGGTATTAGAGTAAGGCAACTCATTGCAAGGTAAGTAGGCTACTAAATTCCAGCTAAGTAGGCATCTAAAAGCTAGGTAGGTAGGCATGTTAATTCTAGGTAAGTAGGCAACTAAATGCCAGGTAAGTAGACAAGTTAATGCCAGTTAAATAAGAAACTTAATGCCAGGTAAGTCGGCAAGTAAATGCCAGGTAATTAGGCAAGTAAATGACAGGTAAGTAGACAACTAAATGCCAGGTAGGGAAGCAAGTTAATGCCAGGTAAGCAACTAAATACCAGGTAATTGGGTAAGTGAATTTCATGGAAGTAGGCAAGTAAATGCAAGGAAAGAAGGCAATTAGATGCCAGGTAAGTAGGCAAGTAAATGCCAGGTTAGTGAGCAAGTTAATTCCAGGTAAGTAGGCAACTAAATGCCATCTAAGTGGGCAAGTTCATGCCAGGTAAGTAGGCAACTAAATGCCAGGTAAGTAGGCAACTAAATGCCAGGTAACAACTATAAGCTAAATGCCAGGTAAGTAGGCTACCAATTGCCATTTAGGTAGGCATGTGAATGCCAGGCAATTAGCTACTAAGTGCCAGGTAAGTAGGCAACTAAATACCATGTAAGGTCAGTGAATGTCAGGTATTTAAAATATTTGAGCACATGTTTAACACTTTGGAATGCAGGTAGATTATAAACGATTATGAATTAGGAAGACTATTCTTATCCCTTATTCTGTTAATGTTTATGCCTCATTTTGTAGTTGTATAATAAATCTAGTGCTTGGTGCATTTTGATTTTGTAAGTTTTACGTAAACATTTTGTAAAAATGACGTTCATGTAAAAAAAAAAAAAAAAAAAAAAAAAAATCATTAAAAAAATAAAAGAATAGATGAAACACTATATATATATATATATATATATATATATATATATATATATATATATATACATATATATATATACATAATATATATATATATATATATATATATATATATATATATATATATATATAAAAACAGTCAAAATCTTTTCGCGATTTCAAAAAATCAACCTCAGAGTTAAGGCGAAGTGCTAACTTCTTCAAAATCGGCAAGAGAAATCGAGAGAGAGAGAGAGAGAGAGAGAGAGAGAGAGAGAGAAGAGAGAGAGAGAGAGAGAGTGTGATGAGTGAGTGCCGACATGCATATTAGATTGATACATTTTAGTTAGGAGTTCTTGGATACTTCAAGGGGGTTGTGAGTGTGCAAATGTTGGGAACTAGTGTTAGAGTCTATATTGTTTAACACCGTAAAATGCGTGTTCGAATAGTGCCCTAATGGTATTAGAATAAGTAGGGAACTTAATGCCAGGTAAGTAGGCAACTGAATGCCAGGTAAGTAGGCAACTAATGCCAGGTAAAGTAGGTAAGTAAATGCCAGGGAAGTAAGTGCATGAACTAAATGCCAGGTAAGTAGCCAACTAAATGCCAGGTAAGTAAGCAACTAAATGCTAGGTAAGTAGGCAAGTAAAGGCCAGGAAAGTATGCATGTTAATGCCAGGTAAGTAGGTAACAAATGTCAGGCAACAATATGCTAGGTAAGTAAGCAACTAAATACCATACTCGAAAACCTTTTTGGGCGATTTCCCAGAAAATCGGCCTCAGAGGTCAGGTTAAGGTATAAATAAATAGGTGCGAGTTTCATCAAATCGTCAAGAAAAATCTATAAATCGAAAAAAATTACGAGACGGTGAGCTTAAGTACGGTAAGTCCTGGCATATAAATTACATTAATACATTAATGGCCTATGTTAGGGGTTCATGTATACTTCAAAGGGGTTGTGAGTATGCAAAGGTTGGTAACTAGTGCTACAGTCGATAGAATTTAATACCGCAAACGCGTGTTCAAAATCTGTCCCAATGGTATTACAGTAAGTAGGCCAGGTAAGTAGACAACTAAATGCCAGGTAAGTAGGCAAGTTAATGCCAGGTAAGTAGGCAACTAAATGCCAGGTAGGCAGTTAGCCAGG
>NW_020871785.1:776461-783961 GCF_003789085.1 Penaeus vannamei
GGACACATGAAGTAACACAAAAGGACTAGTATGAAACTTATCATATTGAAAATCAAACTGAGTTATATTCAAGAAAGTTACAATTTTATCAACATTTGAGGAAATGCAAGTAAGTCAAAATATCAATGACAAAGTATGTGATAATTTAAGATACAGAATCATATACATTGAGACACAATAATGGCAGATTCAAAAGAACATGAGGCAGAAAACTTCGAACAATGAAATCCGAGGTAAGCGGGAAAGCCGACATACTATTTTGGGCTTTAAAATATTAATCCAAAACTTTTCTTAGGTTGATCTTTACAATTTATAAGAACCCAAGTTGAAAGAATCTAATGACATGGTTTTGACCATGATTACTAACCAAAAATATGTAAAATATCCATGGAAATAAGAGCTGTGCAGCAGGTGACGCGTACTGTAAGCCACCAAGGGACGCTATGAAAGGGAGCGGTTGTCTACCAAACTCGAAACTATCAAGAGAAAGAAAATCAACATATAAATATGGGAGACTAAAGAGAATGTAAATCCTCAAAAAAACAAAATTATTATTGAAGAAGTTCAATGTCAGTTGATGATGAATATTCATTTAAATTTGGTTTTTCTTTCCAAATCCATAGACTTTCTAAAATAATTAAATCAAAATCAAAAGGGGAGGAGTCTAGGATTTCAAAATTCTCTGAAGAGAAAGAATGGTTTGTTGCTTCAGAATGGCTTCTAATTAAATATTTATTAGGTCTAGTTAACTTGCAGTTTGTACAAACTAAAAGTTAACCAGACTAAATAAAACTTGTAGTTTGTATATATATATATATATATATATATATATATATATATATATATATATATATATATATATATATATATATATGCTGCATGATGCGTTTAATCTTTTGTTCTTAAGCAGGGGTTCCTTTCAGGTTAATTCTAATCTCGGTTACAGGAAGAGTTAAAAGAAAAACTGAAAAAATCGAGCCAAAGGGGAAAGAGATGGGAGGCAACAGCCAGCCAGACAGAAAGCATACAGGGACGACAAAACAGAGCATCCATACTTTTTCGGAATGAATTCGCTACGCGGCCAAGGAACAATTAAACCAGCCGAAAACGCATTTGGCAAACCTTTCTTTTTCACAGATGATGAGAGGTTCATTTTGCTCGCTGCATTTTTTCACATGCAGATGAAAGTCATTTAGAAGATGAGGCAATCTGAGAGAGTGATGGTGATTATCACTTAATCTCTAGAAAATGGCTTGGAACAAACGCATCCTGGCAACGATGCTGATGAAAGAATAATCATAACATCTTGAAAAACTTGTGCCTTGTTAAATATGCTAATCAAGGAGTGAAAGAAACAGAGAGAGACGGAAGGATCGGGATGAAAATGAATAAGGAAGAGGAAGATAGGAAGGAAAAAGAGACTGAAGGATTATATAATTTGATAGATAGGTAGGAAGGGAGATAGAACTATAGATAGGTTAGTAGGTCGGTAGGTATATACATAATTATAGATATGCATATATGTATATCTATATCGATGTTTACGCACGTGTATGTGTGAATGTGTGTGTACAGAGAGAGAGGGGGAAGAGAGAGAGAGAGAGAGGGTGGGAGAGAGAGAGGGGGGGGGGGGGAGAGAGAGAGAGAGAGGCAGAGAGAGAGAGAGAGAGACAGACAGACAGAGAGAGAGAGAGAGAGAGAGAGAGAGAGAGAGAGAGAGAGAGAGAGAGAGAGAGAGAGAGAGAGAGAGAGAGAGAGATATATATATATATATATATATATATATATATATATATATATATATATATATATATATATATATATAGAGAGAGAGAGAGAGAGAGAGAGAGAGAGAGAGAGAGATAGAGAGATAGAAGACGAAGGAGAAGAAGTAGAAGAATAGAGAGAGGCTACGGTTTAAACATATTAGTCACCTTAAGCAGTTTCCTCAAAGAACAAAAGCATAAAGTTTTCTAATATTATACGAAAAATCCTCTCTTAAGGCTTCTCTTGGGTCCGCGCCAACCAATAATTTCACATTATATAATAATAAGTTTTAATGCCGGTATATTAAAAACTTCACAACTTTGGTGTACGGGAAACGTGGTGCTGGTGTTCATTGGTCAAAGATCAATGATGAATGTGTAATTGTACGGCAGAGAAGAGAAACGATGGCGACCAAAGAGTTACTAAGAGCACCACAGGGCACAATAAACTCCTAGCGAGGCGGATTTCTTGCTAGAATAATTTTTGTTTTGCTGTTTCTATTGTGACTTACACATGTACAAGTATTTAGTCTCCAAGAAGTTAGCTACTACTAGTTTTTTTTATCGGTTTACACACTCCCTTGATTACCGAAAGTTTCTTTTTGTACTTTATTGTCATTAGTATTATAATATTACATAGCCGTAATATCAATAATGGCAATAACAGCCCAGATATTAATAACTTGAAATGTTTTCCATGAAATTCTTGGAAATGGGAAATCAGCTGAAGTCATGTGGACCCTAGTAATTAACTCCTTAGTGACTGAGCACTTGTGGAGCCATCGGTGGGCAACAATGGACTTCCCACGCACCCGCGGGTAAGTGGCTAACTTCAAGAGAACTTGAAAGGCAACATGGTATTATCCGCCGGTCACTAACAGTGCGAATTCTATTAGAAAAAAAAAAACATGTGCGTGCATGTATGTATTACGCTATGAATAATCTGCATCCAGAGTAATCTCTAAACTAATTATAAAAAATATCAATACAAAGCAAGTGGTTCACGCTTTGCTTTCTGTCACCTCACTGGCATCCAGGAAGAACATTCATGGCATTAGACTTTTTTTTTTTTTTTAGCGAAGCGGCTCAAGTGAACACCACAGTGGCTGCGTCTAGGCTTGAGTCTCGATTCTCGGCCTTTTCTGGATCCCACTTCGCATCTGCCTTTTCGCTAATCCCAATGTACTCCCGTATTAACGAAGCGTAATGAATCAGACACACTATATGCCAACTATAGCCGTTTCATAGATTTCATGGCATCGTTGCTGTTTGTCGAAACACCTCTTGCTAGATCGGTTTTTAAACTGTAGAATTAGCAGAGAATTTTCACCAATTTATTCTCTGAATACTCCTGAATAATAGCTGAATTAAGCAGGCTGAAAAAAAATACTGCGTGGTATCACTTCCTATCGAGTCTATATAATTGATGTATAATTTGATGTCTGTTCACGCATTCCATGTGGTGGTTCCAGTCTTATATTGCAGTAGGACAGGTGACTACAATCCTCTGGATATAATCGACCTATATAATGTATAGTGCAAGAACCGTATTCATGCTGACAAATGTAGAAAAGGTATGGGTGAGAATTAATACCTTTACGATACACGAGATGTATTTGACCGGTTTCGAATACATCTTCGTCAGAAATACTCATTTCTGATACACGTATTCGAAACTACTCAAATACATCTCTTGCATTGTGAAGATACTCATATTCATTCATAC
The DNA here is from genome assembly GCF_003789085.1 of Penaeus vannamei. NCBI lineage: Eukaryota > Metazoa > Arthropoda > Malacostraca > Decapoda > Penaeidae > Penaeus > Penaeus vannamei. The sequence goes on from NW_020871785.1 coordinate 779,954, forward strand.
CTTCCCTACGTTGTGAAAGGTATTTGAAATAGGATATATCTGACACCCACACCCACACCCACACACACACACACACACACACACACACACACACACACACACACACACACACACACACACACACACACACACACACACACAGGGGTAATTGGAAAAAATAATGATGGATAAACGACACTAAAACATAAAGTGGGGAATTTTAACACTAGATGGATTTTTTTTTTTTTTTTTTTGGGGGGGGGATTGCTGGGAGAGTGTATCTTCAAACATTGAAAAATAAATAGTACTGATGTGGTAATTTTTATTTCTACGAGGACAAAGAGAGGTAAAAATAAAGAACGGTATAGTCTTTTACTACAGCGGTTTACTTGAAAACTTCCCTTGCATATACCCTCTCCTCAACATAATGGCAGTGCATTGTCATGATACAATATACAAGGACGTTATTTCTATGAAGGTGTTTACTCTTACAAGCGAATAAATGTGGGGGAAAGAACCGACACATCTAGCTTATAGGACCCAAGAGGACAGTATAAAAGGAACATTACCATCAGTTATCCCCCTACCCTCTCTCTATCACCCCCCTTCTCTCTCTTTCTCTCTCCTCTCTCAACCCTCTCAACCCCTCTCTCTCTCTCTCTCTCTCTCTCTCTCCTCCCTCTCAACCCTCTCTCTGTCTCTCTCTCTCTTTCTCTCCTCCACCCTCTCTCTCTCTTTCTCTCCTCCTTCTCTCTCTCTCTTTCTCTCCTCCCACCTCTCTCTCTCTCTCTTTCTCTCCTCTCTCAACCCCTCCCCCTCTCTCTCCTCTCTCAACCCCCCCCCCTCTCTCTCTGTCTCTCTCTCTCTCCTTCTCTCTGTCTCTCCTCTCCCTCTCTCTCTTTCTCTCCTCCCCCTCTCTCTCTCCTTTTCTCTCTCTCTCTCTCCTCCCCCTCCCCTCTCTCTTCCCACTTCTCTCTCTCTCGCTCTCTCCAACCCCCCCTCTCTCTCTTCTCACTTTTCTATCTCTCTCTTTCTCTCGTCTCGGTGCTTTCTTTTCCATGGATCAGGGTAATTTTTAAGAGGGAATTATCACTCACACATACTCTCTCTCATCTAATTAAAGGTTTATATACTGTACACAGATGGGCAGATAATCGGATAGGAAGGAGATTAAAAGGTGCATAAAAGATGGAGAGAGAGAGCCAGGAAATAGGAAGACAAATTTACAGAGGCGTACACTCACTTATCGACCGGATACTCCTTCAGTAAAAAGACTGTCTTGGTGCCTTTGTGGAAGTGTTTGCTTCATATCCATAATGGAACTATGGTGTTCTTACAGCGACCAAAAGGACAAGCAAGTGGAGGCTATATTAGATCGCTTTAATTTACATAAATAACGTGAGTGAGCGCCCAACGGCCCTTGCCTAATTGGGAATTTGGCGGCACACAAGAAATGCTTACATAATCGAAAAAATGATATTGGCTTCTCCCTTGTGTAGGCTGGCTTGGAGCCTCGTTAAAAGAGGAGGGAACTTGTGAAACGACCTTATTGTTTCGTAACAGTTCGGACCAAGAGCGAATCTATTTGTGTCAAAGGAAGTAAAGGTTTAGCCTTTGTTCTCGACTCTCGAGAATGATAATTCATTCACTTGAACGACGAGGAAAAGCTCTTTGAATGAGATTATTTTCCTCCTGTGCGTGGCGGTGCCTTGAAACCTTCTATCCCTCGCAAATAAGACGAAACGGACGACAATTACTCGTTGAAACCAATCCCTCTCTCGTTGCCATTCCAATTTCCTCTCCCTCGGGCGATCAAGAGAGCACGGTTCATTCTAATACCACTGGCTTATTTTTGGCCTTGTTAACGCTGCTGTGAAATTATATTTGACATTTGTATTTCCTCATCACGTGGGATAATTTTTCGAAATATTTAATATTCGAACTGTACAAGTTAGATCAATTAGTAAGAATAATATAGCAATGGCGTCTCTATATAACTAAAACGGATTCACCCCTTGGGTTCATGGCACCTTTTAATGGTTGAAATTTAGAAAAGCTACCTGGACACACACACACACACACACACACACACACACACACACACACACACACACACACACACACATATATATATATATATATATATATATATATATATATATATATATATATATATACACATATGGGTGTGTGTGTGTGTGTGTGTGTGTGTGTGTGTGTGTGTGTGTATGCATATATTTATATATTCATATATTCGAATATATATATACATATATACGTATATAAATAAATAAATAAATACAAACACACACACACACACACACACACTTACACACACAGACACACACACACACACACACACACACACACACACACACACACACACACACACACACACACACATATATATATATGTATGTATGTGTGGAATTCATGACGAACAGATTGCAACAGGAACAACGAAGGGAAGAATAAGAAAACACACGAATATGTCGAAGGCTTTTTCGCTATTGCTTCGTCAGGGCATGACGAAGCAATAGTGAAAAAGCCTTCGACATATTCGTGTGTTTTCTTGTTCTTCCCTTCGTTATTCCTGTTACGACTTGTATGGATGTATATATATATTCGAGTATAAATATATATATATATATATATATATATATATATATATATATATATATATATATATATATATATTATATATATTGTAGCCTACGGACATATAGTTCCCAGGGGTACACTCCTACCAAAAGGAGTACCTTAAGAGCCAAGGTCCTTCCCCATGAATGTCAGTGGGCATCCGGAGGTCATGCCCTACTACTATTGTGTACTAAGGAGATATGACTGTGGGATTTCAGGGCGGGAAATCTTTGCATGTTCCAGGATGGAGATGAACAATTAAATCAGAAATTAAAATCACTAAAAACACTGAGTAAAGACCTAGGAAAAAAAGGAAGGGGTAGGCTAGCATAAGAAAAGCACAAGACGCAGGAGGAGGGTAAAATGGAGGGAGTAGCTGTAGTAGAAGAAGTACAAAAGAAATAAAGTCAAGTAGGAGAACCACGAGGCTGCGTATGACACGTGGATTATGTTAAAGTCCAATCTTGCATGGACCAGCTCTTAGCTCAATATCTAGCTTTTCTGTCCTTATAGTGCCGTGGCAACGTGCTGGGCTTGCAATCTTGTTTACCTGCGTTCGATCCTGCGCACTACCAGTGAATGGTAATCCCGGCCACTCCTTGCACACAGGGGGAGATTTAGAGGTAAAAAAAAACAGACAGTATGATGTCGCAGCAAAGAATATCCACTGTAACAAATGAAACTGAAACTTTCAGCTGGAGCTGCCGGCCACTTCGTAATACTCTTCATAAATTGTGTATAAAAATGCCAAAGGATGAGGAAAGAAACTCACCGTGGTACAGTGGAACAAAGAATGCATATTTCGGGAGCAGTACAAAGGGCCTCTGGAGGCCGTTGTAATGATACCATTACTCATAAGCTCATTTAAATGACCCCGAGTTTTACCTTTATCTGGGCAGCGTGATTAGCGTGTCAATTTCCTGCATAGGGGTAGGTCTGCCACCATCCGATAGAGGATCAGAACCCATGTATGTGCGAGACGGCAGGAGGTGTCTGACTGTTGTGATGTTTAAGTGTGTATGTGCGTGTCAGTTTGTGTGTAAAAGAGGAAAAAAGAAGACCCAGGATTGACCGAGAGGGTGTGCAAAGATTAAAGTCGGTGTTTCTTTATGTATTACTTTCAACTTGGTTAGAGTGTGTTTCTTAAAGAGCTCAGATATATCTTATTATCCTTGTGTTTCTGTATACCTTGGTTCATTGACACTTTTATCTTTAACAGTTAAAATTTACATCCTGTATAAGTACTTAAAATTACCCATTCATTGATGAAGCCAAATAATTAAATCCTTAAAGCATAGATGTTGAAATCCACGTTAAAAAATTGCGGATCTTTTTCCTTAAAAGAATTCGTGTTGATGTGTTTCATTTTTCGATGGACCTTAGACTATT
>NW_020871785.1:796461-798961 GCF_003789085.1 Penaeus vannamei
CAAGCATGGGCCACTTGCCGGTGAAACTAAATAGACGGGAACAAAGATCAATGGTGGTGGGAAAGCTGGACTGACGAAACCTGGGGGACTGCCTGGGAAAGGTCCATTGGGGGGACCGCCTGGGAAAGGTCCATTGGATATACCTGGGGGACCGCCTGTTCCTCCGACGCATCTGGAATGAGTAACCATAAAGAGTTTTAGAACGGAATAGGCATTCCACCAATGATATAAGCATTATTATTAGGAATATAATTATCAATATTATTGCTATATGAGGATTGTTCCAATTTTCTACTCGTACATGGAAACACCTATCTGTATATTGAAATAACCTTTTGCAGAACGAATAAAACAAGACTGATTTCAAACTTGATTCTTACACTTTATGTGCAGGGAATCCTTGTGCTGTCCAAAGCACCGAGAGCAGGAGAAGTACGCCCAGTCTGATAGAAAAAATAAGCATCATGTTGTTTATCCATTTACGATGATAGAAGACATATTCATATGTATTCATATATGTGTGTTAGTATGTATGTTATTGTATGTGTGAATGTCTGGTACCAAGCTCTTTTGTCCTAATTCTGACCCATGGATTTGCCAAATTCAGCATGCTGGCTCATGTATCATGAGTAGAGCGGTGAGTTAGATACATACACACACACACACACACACACACACACACACACACACATATAATATATATATATATATATTATATATATTATATATATATATATAATATCCTCATCGGGGAGATAACGTCGATGTCGACAGCCGCATCCGCTCTTTGCTTCCATCTACGAGGGTCCCTCATGGTAAGCAGCCATGTAGGGTCTCAGCTCAACTCGAGCTCCTCAAGACAGGTTTGATCGACCTGCCCAAGTCACGACTTTCTAGGTCGTCCCACTCCTCCACCCAGGGCTGTCTCGTACAGAGACAACCTGGTGGGCAGGATCATCCTGTGAGAAATGAGCCAGGTGGTTATCACGGATTGTGTAAGTAACAGGTCCTGTGCCAGTCTCACAGTGCAATCATTGGTTAGACATGTGGTCTCACCAACAGTACCCCATGATCTGGCCCAAGGACCTGTAACAAAAGGCATTAGCTTTCACTACCATATAGTAAAATTGGCATTATCAGGGCCTTGAAAACACGTAGCTTGGTCCTTCTACACAGGTACCGGCATCTGCAAATGCTCTTGTCGAGAGAGTTCATGACCCCTGCTACCAGGCTAATCTGTCTGCTGACTTCCTGGTCGGACAGTCCCAAGTTAAGAACTGCACTACCAAGCTCTAATTGACTTCAATGTCCTTTCCGCGTGTGTACCGACTGCACAGTCTTATTTATCAAACTTCTCAGCATCCCTACGAGCACTCATCTGGATGATGAGGCTAAGTATGTAACGTGAGGACATTCAGCACGTCGTGCCGCACTCAAGTCCACACCAGCAGTGGAACCAGCACAACAGCGAGTGAGGATACGAAGCATAGGCCAATTCTGGACAAGAAAAGATGTGTTAAAGTTATAGTGATCACGAGTTGAAGAAACGCTTTAGATCAGTGACCGACATGACCAGAGGTCAAATAAATTCATCCAAATCAAATAACATGACACAGAAATGAAATTGCTAGTGACATTTCGTTTTTTAGCTCAAATGGAGATGATCGTGGCATCGTCATATCAGCGCCAAAGGAAATCTCTCCCTTCCCTTTGCTAACACGCCCTTGTATCGCCCTTGGATCTTGGTCTTGGTCCAGATCTCTAGACCCAAAGGCTTCACTTCATTGCTATATTCATCCAGAGTCGCCACTAAGGTTTCCAAAGACTCGGAATAGCAACATCAAGTCCAGGTCTGTAACTTTGCTATTACCCAGAGTTGCTTAACAATGGCTTTTGACAGTAGCTCTGCCTAGTACCCAGTCCATGCAAGTATTGAAAATGTTGGCATAAGGTCGCAGCCTTGCCTTACTCCTAAACTAACAGGAAAGAGTCTTGACAGGCAATCACACTTTACAACACTTTTAGTTCAATTATACAGGCTTGCTATTAGTCCAATAATCCTTGTTTTCATGGCTCTCAGTCTCAGGATCTCTCATATTGATTCACGATGCACCATATCGAAGGCCTTCTTAAGGTCGATACAGGCTGCAAGCAGCCCATGCCCGAATTTACGACGGCGTTCTACAATGACTCGAAACGCCAGGATACGGTCTAATGTGGACATACCAGGATTAATTTATTGATCCTTCCCTTCTTTGTCAGTTTCCCTTTCCTACAATTTACTTTGATTTTCAATTCCATTCCTGATCCATTCCTTAGCACAGTCAGGACTATCTCTTCTAACAAAAAATAGATAAACAAATAGATAAATAAATAAATTAGATAAAGATCAACCAGTGGCTCACATTACATGGTGTGTGACATCGCCTCACTTTCCCCAACCTTTCATTCTCTCTGCATGAGGGAGGAGAACAGTGCGCCCTCCTGATTATCACAAAAC
>NW_020871785.1:813961-816461 GCF_003789085.1 Penaeus vannamei
CCTCTCCCACCAAGATACACCTACGCCAATAAGTGGGAGGTAAATCGGCTGTCCACCTCCCAATACAAAATCCATGAACATACAAACAAAGAAATGGCCCTTATTCCCCGGAGGCGAAGGAGCCCCTAGTTACGGCGGCGATCAGGATCGCTCCGGAGCAGAGGGTGCTAAAAATATCCGGGTAAAGACAGGCCGCCCCACGTTGATGAACCTCTGCACATACAATATAAGGACCATGAGAACTGAATCTGACTTACTAGCTTTACTGGAGGAACTCTCTTCCATTAAATGGGATGTAGTAGGACTCTGCGAAGTTAGAAGACTAGGCGAAGAGCAGAAGTTAATAAATGATGGACACGTGTTCTATTGGAGAGGAAAACCTCAGGGTAGCAAACAGGAATTAGGGGTAGGGTTCTTAATACACAAACGCTTAGAAAAGAACATCGTGGAATTCTATAGTGTAAGCGAAAGAGTGGCTTCAGTAAAAATAAAATTAAACAATAGGTACAACTTAAAAATTATTCGTCTATGCTCCAACCTGCAGCCACAGTGATGAAGAAATAGAGAGCTTTTATGATGTTCATTTAGCCAGCGAGAGAATAAAAACCCATTTCACAATAATTATGAGAGATTTTAATGCCAAAATAGGTAAAAACACAGAGGGAGAAACCACAGTAGGGAACCATGGAATAGGCACTAGGAACGAGAGGGGACAAATGCTAGTCGACTTTGCGGAGGCTCGATCACTCAGATATCATGAATACATTCTTCGAAAAAAGACTAGAGCGGAAGTGGACATGGAAGTCGACTCCTGACGTCAAAAACCAAATTGACCATAATTTCAAATAGGCGCGATATAATAAAAAATGTAGAAGTTATCAATAAAGTAAATGTTGGCAGCGACCATAGAATGGTGAGAGGCAAAATAAAAATACACCTCAGAAGGGAAAGGAACAAACTAATACGTAAACCACAGCCAAACTTAGCTAACTTGAAGATCAGGTCAACAGAATTTAACCTAAACGTCTAAAACAGATATTCACTTCTCTGCGACGAAGATCTCAACATCGACCAAATTAATAAACAGTTCAATGACATAATAAAGGAAGTTGCACTCAAAGTAGGCGGCAAGAACGACAAGCAAAGCTCCAGCAAACTCTCGGTAGAAACTAAACAGCTTATGCCAAAACGTAGAGCCATGAAAGTATCGTCAAACAGGGGCAAGATAGAATTAGTTGAACTAACAATGACCATAAATAAAAAGAAGAGGGAAGATGTACGGAAATTCAATACTCAAATAATAAATGAAGCAGTGATTTCAGGTGCCAGTATATAAGCAGCTAAAAGAAGACTAGGAATAGGGAGAAATCAAATGTATGCAATTAAGAAACCAGACGGAGAAGTAACATATAACAAAAATGAAATCATCAAAGTAGTGGAAAAGTTTTACAAAGATCTATACAACTCATATGAACAGCCACATATAGAAGCAAACGCGGTAACTAGAGACGTACCAAATATCACAAAAGAAGAAATAAAAAGAGCACTTAAAGGCATGAAAAGAGGGAAAACACCAGGCAAAGACGGAATTAGGATAGACCTTATATTAAATGCAGTAGAAATCGCAACAGTGAAACTAGCCAATCTCTTTAACAAATGTCTTCTCTGAAAGCCCGGAAAAATCTCTGACTGTCTGGATTCTTGCCAGCCTAGAGAACAGGCAGGCTTCCGTAGCGGATTCTCAACAACAGATCACATCCACACGCTCACCGAAATAAGAGAAAAAGTATATGAATATAGGAAACCCCTGTGTATGGCATTCATTGATTAGGAAAAGGCATTTGATTCTGTACAAATATCAGAAGCATTAGGTGCTATTCGACAACAGGGAGTAGAGGAGGTATACTGTAAAATACTGGAAGATATATACAAAGATGCAACAGCAACCATCAAGCTCCACACGGAAACCGATAAAATTCCAATTAAAAAAGGCGTTAGACAGGGCGACACCATCTCACCAAAACTGTTTACAGCCTGCCTCGAGGAAACATTCAAGAAACTAGAATGGGAAGGGAAGGGTATCAAAATAGGAGATGAATACCTAAACAACCTAAGATTTGCAGACGATATTGTCCTCCTTAATGAATCAGCAGATGAAATGCAGCAATTAATAAACGATCTGAATAGAGAAAGTCTAAAAGTCGGACTCAAGATGAACAAGAAAAAGACTAAGGTTATGTTCAACAGCAGAGTCCCATCCGAGCAGATACTTGTACAGGGCGAAGCGCTAGAGGTAGTAGACAAGTATATATATTTAGGACAACTCGTACAGACAAGCACATCTAGTGAACAGGAAATAAAGCGACGAATCAGTCTAGGCTGGAGTGCCTTCGGCAGGCACAGTAGCACACCAAGAGGTCCCTTGCCATTGTGCTTAAAAAGAAAAGTCTTTAACCATTGCTTCCACCCATTTATGACCTATGGGTCAGAAACATGGACT
>NW_020871785.1:841461-848961 GCF_003789085.1 Penaeus vannamei
TGTAATAAAATAATTTTGTATGTAAGTTATGTCATTGCTCTAAGTGAGTTTGCTGTCTAGAATGACACCAAGGAACATTACTGTTTTCTCTTGTGACCCTTATATTGTTAACTGTAATTTGTGGAACATCTGTTGGCATTTTTCCCATTCTGTTGAATATTATATAGTAGGATTTGTTAATATTGTGTTTGATCCATTTATCAAGTTCTAATTCTGTGTTTGCCTCATTGCTTTGGGTTTCAATTTTGAGACCATCTAAAAGTAGTGTGCACGTAAGGCAAATTTCAATTTCTTACTCCTGCTTTAGTTAAGTCATTATTGAAAAGGAGGTGAGAAAGGGTCCTAGATTCGGGCCTTGAGGAACGCCGTACATAGTGGGCAGCGAAGATGATAGAGTGGCACTGTAACTTTCCTTATTCCCGACTCGATGGGACCTTTCGATATCGGCTGTGATGTTACATTTGTCTCGCAGGATTCGCTGTATCTTGATCTGCGTATGTTCCCATGTCTCGTTGGCGTCTTCGGGCACTCCGTTAACCTTCAGGTTGTTGCGTCGGCTCTGGTCGTCGAGATAGTCAGTGGTCCCTTTGTTTTCTTTTGTTCTTTAGGCATTTGGTTAAGTTCATTTGCTACGAAAGACGGACCTTGACGGACGCTACCATTGTTTTCTCTGGCGGTTCTGGAGTTCGCTTTGTGAAAAGGTAAGACTCTCTCGCAAGTCGGTGATGGTATCGTTCAGTTTTTCAACTGAGGTGGACATGTCATTTCGCAGTTTGTCGATGATCTCCGAGAAGGACTTTCGGTGTTGGTCGAGTAGGGTGTTCCCTTCGTTACGAGTCAGGATTGTGGGCAGAGAACACTGGTTAATCTGGGAGTGGGTTTGGTGTGCGTCATCGTTTCGGGCGCAAGAGAGATTACCCGTACCAGGTGAACATGTATTTGATTTACTGATAAGACAGAAACATTTATTGCACCTTTAGAATATAATTTCGTATCAAGAAACTTACGATGCGATTCGTAATTAATGAAAATATAAATTCCTATCTGAACCTGCGTGACATATATCTGGAAAATATTGCGCTCTGATTGGCTTGCAGGAGTGTATCAAAGGAGAGGCAAACACTGTGATACGAGATAAAAGGATGTTTTACCAGGTCCCAATAATGTGTTTGTAAAGGGCAAACATTTATCAAAGTGTATCAGACTGTTTGGGTTTCGGGCAGACTACAAAAGAGGCCATTTGTTTGTGCGGTTAGATAAATTTAATGGATACATTAATTCATGGATGGCACTGTGATCCCTGGCACCACACCCACGAGAATAAACCACCCACTGAAAAGAGTTGGAAAAATCCGCCATACGCCGAGGTAAGCGTACAGAATGACCATTTTCCTTCGCTTCGCCGTGGCTGGATGAGCGATTTTTAAAAATATGGTCGAACAGCCAACATCAAAGAGCACATGTACAGGTTTATTGTACGCCATTTCCTCACACGCGATTCTGTTGGGAGAGAGGACAGAGTAGAAAACAGAGATGACCTTCTGAGTGGTCGTATTTTTACTAACGCCATTTTTAGCATTGTTCCTTGTGTCCAGGTCTTCCTTGGTAGACATTTTACTTCCTGTTAAAAACGTGTGCACAGCGAAATCTATCCACTGCTTGCTCCATTTCAAGAGTACTTTCAAATGTTCGCTCCTTTAAAAAGACGATTGTTTAACATCTGAATTCAAAAAGCTCCTCCTAGTTCTTTGCGAAGTCACCCTCAGTTCGCCACTTATCCAAATGCCTTATCAGCTGAGACATTCATTGTTCGTACGTCTCGTTTTCACCCACCTTACTCTCCTTTAACTTTTCACGGTATGAGTCGACATCAACATTATACTCCTTCTTTTAACAGTTATTTACTATTTAGACTTACTTATATGTACAAGGTTTTGCCTCCTAAAAGATAACCTACATATACATGCAAATTCTGCGAATTCAATCACTGCGAATAAGTCTGCGTAAATAATCGCCAAAGTCATCCTTGCCGTTATCAAAGTTGGGGATTTTCAACCCCGGATATGAACCTCGGCGGCGCTTTCATTGTGAGTGCTCGTCTCCATTTGCAACTGTGCAAGAGCGAACTCGTGGGCTCTCTGTTTGTCTGCCTCGTGTGCCTTATGTTCTCGCTTTTTCTTTTGTCTTTCATCTCTTTCTCTTTGCATGTATCCATCCTCTTTATTTTGATATAAAGGTATTAATATCTGCAGTATATAGACCGGCATCTTTAGCGCACTTAAAAAGTTCAACTAGATCGACTGATATGATTACGAAGTTAACATTTGTCTTTAATACTAATAAAAAAAAAAAAACTAATAAAAAAAAAACACTATGAAAGATAATGCTAAAAGCTTAGAACAACTGCTTATAGCAAAACATCGCTTCATGTGATTACACCAGAGACACGATCGAATTAAAAACTTCTAATCCTCTCGTGTATGACGCAGTGTACAGTATATCAAATATACAACTTACTAAGTGTAAGTCGTCACACTCTCCTTCCACAATATAGACTACTGACACCACACCAATCCTACATTTGATTTACCGGTGTGTGTGTGTGTGTGTGTGTGTGTGTGTGTGTGTGTGTGTGTGTGTGTGTGTGTGTGTGTGTGTGTGTGTGTGTGTGTGTGTGTGTGTGTGTGTGTAGTCTCGTATATGAAAGTGCAAATTCCATTTTCATATCGAGCTTCCCTCCAACGGCGCCGCAAGGTTTACATTACACGTGTAGAACAGTCAAAAAATAATGTAATAATATTTTCAATGTTTGAATTTCAAAGGAATGGTATTTATTGCATAGAAAAAGAAAAGGGCAATAAATGATAAACTTTTAAGGCATAGCTCTTTGAGTTATTAATTCTTTATGATCAGTAATTTGGGATTTTCATAGAGGTCTTCTTATTCTCGTATAGTTTGTCCGTTTAAAGGAGAGATGAAGAGAGAGATGAGAGAAGCGAGAGAAGAAGAGTAGGAGATGAGGAGAGAGGAGAGGAGCCAGAAGGAGAGGGAGAGAGAACGAGACGGCTGAGAGGAAAGAAGAGAAGAGAGCGAGGCAGTGAATGTAAGGAAGTAGGTGGATTGGAGCGCCGTGAGATAGCCATGGAATGAGAGTAGATAGGATGGTGAGCTTCGTTGTGAAGACTGGTTGCCGCGGTTTCATAAAAATAAAAAGAGAATGAGATAAGAAGACGAGAGTAGTGCAATAAAGAAAGTGAATGAATGGAAGTAAGGAGGATAACTGAAGAGCAATTCCGTGCCAGGTACCCGTTATCCAAAATGATAATCTGATCCGGGCATCGACTACAATAGGCACAGATCGCATATGATCATGGATGACATAGCCGTTCGGATCATGAGGTGTATTGGTGCCACCTGCGAATGGAAACAGAGGGAGCCCAACACATGAGAAGGGTTTGAATCATTATGTCTTTATCACCGAGCGGGCCGAGACTAGTGGCGCAGATGAGGCAGTCGAACAATTAAAAAGGAGTGTAAGATATATGCTGAGTTTACGGGTCTAATTACGTTTTTTTCCAATTTAAGCTCAGGCGGGGGGGTCAAAATAACATATGGAAATGTGAGAGGTAGTACTAGTGTTAGAGGGGTACGTGTTGTCGCTGGGCAGGCTAGACTCTATATGAAATGGCGACATTCCGATTGTGAAGAGAGCAGTCATGCAGACTCGATCGACGTCTGGCAGTATGTTTTTGATGAACGAGTCCTCTTAAAGAGCCTATTCTGTGTGAGTGGCTCCTGTCGGAAGTTTTGCCTGGATCGCATGATACTATGATCAATACGTGTGTCCATAAGTTGAAGCGATACATATTAAAGATTATAATGGGCGTACGTAAGACGGCTCACACTATGCCAGTTCAGATTGGATACGAGTTATCCGGTCATCTCTCGGGATAGAGCATAGAGCCGAACGCGACTGGCGCGTCGAAGGTATGAGTAGTACAGGAGACTTATATAGCAGTTGAAGAGCATAGTCTCTTCAAAGATAGCTTGAAGGATAGGATTCAAAGGGTCCGTTTTGAAGGAGAACCAGAAGGGAGGTACAATGACTGAGGTGTGGGAAAGTCGAGATGGAGTGGCCACGAGCTAGACGGGCACAACCGTGGTGGTAATCACTTAGTTCAGTATTAATTGCTGGTGCGAGGAGAAATAGTGCTATCGATTTTGGCGTCGAACAGTCATTTGCAAGCGTTGTGTGTGTGGTAGTGTCGTGTGTGATTGATGTGTGTGTGGTGTGGATGGTAGTGTTGTCTGTTGTGATGTGTGTGTTGTGTGTGTGTGTGGTGACGCGCGTGTGCGTCAGTGGTAACATTAGAAATAGTATAGAGTGGGGATAGAATTGGTTGGGACGAAATGAAATAATATAGTGATACAGATCAGTGTGATATAATTTTAGTATATGAATATTATATATCATCTAGTATGAGGTACTAGGTTGATTATATAGTAGGATACCTGAGTACGGATGAGATATACTCTGATTATAGGTATTACATGATAGCCTACGCAATAAGTATCATAAGTATTTCTAGCTCTTATACAATACGGACGTGCATTATACATAATTATTCGATCATACACAGCTTTGGGGGTAATTAATACAAAGTTTGAGATTGACTGTATTGTCAACCGACATTTGGGCTATTCGGGTGATTGGTGCCAAGTTTCCATGGGCAGCGCTCTCAATTGTAGTTTTTAGAATGAAAAAGAGTCTAGTCCGCATTATGCATTTTAGATGAGGCATGACTGCGAGCTAAGACTGTTGGTGGGAGGTTATAGACGGAAAGGAGCACTCATAACATATGTTCTCGGAACATATGTTGATGTACGATATAATATTCATCAATTTATGGGCCGAGCTATCGAACATGTTGACGTGAAAGAAGCACGTATTATGCGGAAGATTGTATGCACGGAGGCCATCGTACGGTTTCGCTATCAGGACGTAAAGAGAGGATTGGTGACCGGTATATATTCTGGGATACTACGACACTGGTATGCAAAACACATCACACATCTCCATTTCATCAGCAGCGACGTACGACACCAGACACGGACACACGAACAATCAAGACGACGACGACTAGCGACAACACTGTCACTACAGCGACCAGTCAGTTCACACGACATTATATATAGTGTGCTAGCAGATGATTATGTCTGATATGTGTTGGTGATATAGGTATGCGCTGGACCGTTGCATGTGCGATTGCTGATAGATGACATGATGATAGAAATAGAATGACCGTTCTAGACGATCCCGGCGCTGCGAACTTCGTCATTGCGGCAGGTGTAACTGGCAAGGTGAGACGCTACTGCAAGTGGAGGTTTACACGACCCGTTAATAAGAAGAGGGTGAGATGTCAACTACAGGGAGCTATCAAGCCTTTTCATAGGACGCTAGGTATAGGTTGACCGTACTGCATAAATGATGTAAGCGGTATAGTGCATTTCGATAAATGCAGCAAAGATCTACTGGGGTTGATTTTATGAGAAGAGTGGAATAATAGTACACATAATGCTGCTAGTCTGTATGAATGCATGAAATTATCCCTCTCTCTCAAATAGAAGACGTCAAACGAGGAAAGGCGTTAGACGTTCCAAGTTTGTCCCACTCCTTTTTAGCGAGTAGTTTAATACACATTCATTACGTGCATTGCGCATGACGAGGGTTGATGATATACAATGCAGCTGCTACACACAGAGCCACACATTGAAGGTCACAACACACACGAAGCTACAGCATCTCACATCAGCTACACGCCACGACAGACCAGCACACAGGGGATTTAAATAATAAGAAAAAAAAAACAACACAGCCGACATCAACTCACACGACGATATATTAGTGAATATGATATGATAAGATGTCATAGAATGGTGAGAGTATTGATTACTTAGTATAATATAGTTAATCAATAATGAGAGATTAATATCTAGGTATACAACACACACCAAGCACACACCACAGCGCACATCACACCCACGGCACACACACACACACACATATAATAATTAATATAATATATATATTTAGTTTATATGTAGGTATGGTTATTAATATGATTATGTATATGTGTATGTATAGTGTATATTAGACATTATATGATGGCGGTAAGGTGTATAATATATGGTTGTATGCCAACTACATCACACAACCACACGACAGCACACAACACACACGGGTCCACACTAACACACACACACACACACAGCGACACAACATCATCAGCGATATATATATAGTATAGTTATATTATATATAAAGAACCTTATAATGGTATGATATACATTAGATATATATATAGATAGACGATAGTTTGACTGTAGTTATTTATATATTTATAATATATACAACATATATATATACTATATATGATATTTGAATATTGTTATTAGTATATATAATATCGTATTATGGATATTTAGATAATATTATGTCTATTGTATATGCACATTCACAACCACACACGAACGACCACACAGACTTGTCAGTGGCTTGAAAGGATTCCCGCGGCAGTCGGTCTGAATGGCCGTGTCAGTGATGGTTTTAAGCTTCTAAATTTCCAAATCTGGTTCAAGTTGTTAGTCATACTCACCTGTTTGTTTCTTGACGTGACTAGGCCTTGTTGTTATAGTGTGTGTGTGTGTGTGTGTGTGTGTGTGTGTTGTGTGGTCGGTTGTGTGTGTGTGTGTTGTGTGTATGCATACGTTATAGACTAATATATGATCTATATATTATATGTGTATCATAACACACATACCACACCACGCACGCACGCACGCAACACACAGCCCACACCACACCACACATATTACACACACACACCACCACAACACACACAACACAACACACACAGCACACACACACAACACACACATATATATACATGCATATATACATACATACATATATATATATATATATATAATATAATAATATATATATATATAAACATATATATATATATATTATAATATATATATATATAATATATATATATAATAGATAGGTATATATATATATATATAATATAATATATATATATAAATATATATTATATATTTTTAATATATATAATATAGCACAAGCACAGACAAACACACACAGGCTTGTAAAGTGGTTTAAGGATTCCCCGCATCGTTTGGGCATTTCAGCTGGTTTTAAGCTTCTAAACTTCAAAAATCCGTTCAAGTTGTTAGTCATGTCACCCGTTGTTCCTTGACGTGACCGCCTGTTTAACGCTGTGTGTTTGAGGTGCGTGTTGCTGTTCGGTTGCCGGGTTGTATTGCACTGCTGTATTGCAGTTCAATTTATTTGTAGTTTATGGTTATCCTCGGGTAAGGCTTTGGTGAACTTATTAACAGATTCTAAGGCACTTCATATATGGAGTGAATTCATTCTTGTTTGTTATTTGCGGAAGATCGCCGGGTTGGGGAGAC
>NW_020871785.1:867899-870399 GCF_003789085.1 Penaeus vannamei
CTGGAATGAGTAATCATAAAGATCTCGACATCCTTCGGACAGAGTTTTACAACCAGTATAATGATCAGTATTATTGCTATATGATGATTGTTCCAATCTTCTACATCTATATGGAAACACCTATATACCCTGTATATTGAAATAACCTTTTGAAGAACGAACAAAATAAGACTGATTTCCAACTTGATTCTTACCTTTTATATGTAGGGAATCCTTGTGCCGTCCAAAGCACCGAGAGCAGGAGAAGTACGCCCAGTCTGATAGGAAGAATAGAAACAAAATGATGTTAATCCTTTTACGATGATAGAAGACATATTAATATG
The DNA here is from genome assembly GCF_003789085.1 of Penaeus vannamei. Lineage (NCBI taxonomy): Eukaryota > Metazoa > Arthropoda > Malacostraca > Decapoda > Penaeidae > Penaeus > Penaeus vannamei. Next base: position 868,223 of record NW_020871785.1, read on the forward strand.
TGTTAGTGTTAGTTATACCATCACCCTTATCGGGGAAATAACGTCGAAGGGGTGCACAGCCGCATCCACCCAGGGCTGTTTCGCACATAGACAACCTGAGTGGCAGGATCATCCTGTGGGAAGCGAACCAGGTGGCCATCATGGATTGTGCAAGTAACAGGTCCTGTGCCAGTCTCACAGTGCAATCATTGGTTAGACATGTGGTCCCGCCAACAGTACCCCATGATCTGGCCCAGGACCTGTTACAAAAGGCATTAGGTTTCACTACCGTATAGTAAAACTGTCATAAGCAGGGCCTTGAAAACACGTAGCTTGGTCTCTCTACACAGGTACCGGCATCTGCAAATACTCTTGTCGAGAGAGTTGATGACCCTGCTGCCAGGCCAATCCGTCTGCTGACTTCCTGGTCGGACAGTCCCGAGTTATGAACTGCACTACCAAGGTATGTAAAGCTCTCTGTGACTTCAATGTGTTTGCCGCAAGTGTGTACCGACTGCAGTCTTATTCATCAAACCTCAGCATCACTACGTGCTTTCAATGTGTAGTGAGGCTAAGTGTGCGACAGGAGGACATTCAGCACGTCGAGCCGCACTGAACTCCACACAACAGCAGTGGAAGCAGCACAACAGTGAGTGAGGATACGAAGTATAAGCCAATTCCGGACAAGAAAATATGCATTGAAGTTATAGTGATCACGAACCAGTTCAGATTAGTAACCGATATGACCAGAGTTCAAATAAGCTCTCATACAAATCAAACACATGACATCTTTGAGAAATGAAAGTACTAGTGACATTTCGTTTTTTAGCAACCGGAAAAATACGAATGTGCAATGGAGATGATCGTGTCCTATCCCAGCAATCAATTAGCAAGATAGTGAATTGATATGTGCCCTTGTATCGCCCATGGATCTTGGTCTTTGGGCCAGGAGACATCTAGACCCAAGGGCTTCGCTTCATTGCTAAATGCATCCAGAGTCGCCACTAAGGTTTCCAAAGACTCAAATAAAAGAGCAACTTCATCAAGTCAAGGTCTGTAACTTTGCTTTTACCCAGAGTTGCTTCACAATGGATTTGGACCGTAGCTCTGCCCAATATCCAGTCCATGCAAGTGTTGAAAAGTGTTGGCACAAGGACACAGCCTTGCCTCACTCCTGAACTAACAGGAAAGCTCGACAGGCCCCCACCACACTTTACAGCATTTCCAGTTCCAGTAAACAGGCTTGCTATTAGTCCAATCCTGTTTTAATGGCTCTCAATCTCAAGATTTCTCAGAGTGATTCCCGATGCACCATATCGAACGCCTTCTTAAGGTCGATGTAGGCTGCACGCAGCCCATGCCCGAATTTACGACGGCGTTCTACAATGACTTGAAGCGCCAAGATACAGTCTATTGTGGACTTATCAGGATGAAGTTATCGATCCTTCCCTTTCTCAGTTTCCATTTCTTACAATTTACTTTGATTTTCAATTCCATTCCTGACTCATTCCTTGGCACAGTCAGAATTATCTCTGCTAACTAAAAAATAGGCAAATAAATAAATACATAATAAATTAGATAAAGATCTAACAATGGCTCATATTACATGGTGTGTGACATCATCTCATTTTCCCCAACCTGCCATTCTCTCTGCATGAGGGAGGAGAGAAGGACGCCATCTTGATTATCACAATTCAAAACATATGGATTTCAAATATATCAATCCATTTGTCTGTTATTATCTGGATAAAACACGAATTATAATATCAGCACATAACATACCTTTGTGCTGGGTAAAAGCCATAATTCGTCTGACGAAGAAGTGAAATTGCTTACTTCTTTCCCCCATAAATTAATATTTATGCAAACCAAAATTCACAAACGATAATTGTATTCATTCTAATAATTCTAACACTAAACCTTTTTCATATGGCTTTATAATAGAAATACATTAAGAAATATTACACATCTTCACAATCATAAGTGCATTTTTTAAATGTTGAATCAACATCGATCTCAACTTCTATATTAATTGTGGTATGTATATATATATATATATATATATATATATATATATATATATATATATATATATATATAGTATATATATATATATATATATATATATATATATATATATATATATATATATATATATATATATATATATATATATATATATATATATATATATATAT
>NW_020871785.1:880399-881730 GCF_003789085.1 Penaeus vannamei
CTTTCCTCCACTTCCGCTGCTTCCTCCACTTCCGCTGCCACTTCCACTGCTTCCTCCACTTCCGCTTCCACTGCTTCCTCCACTTCCACTCTTTCCTCCACTTCCGCTGCTTCCTCCACTTCCGCTGCCACTTCCACTTCCGCTTCCACTGCTTCCTCCACTTCCACTTCCACTGCTTCCTCCACTTCCACTGCTTCCTCCACTTCCACTCTTTCCTCCACTTCCACTGCTTCCTCCACTTCCGCTTTCACTTCCACTGCTTCCTCCACTTCCACTCTTTCCTCCACTTCCACTGCTTCCTCCACTTCCACTTCCACTGCCTCCTCCACTTCCGCTTCCACTGCTTCCTCCACTCCCACTCTTTCCTCCACTTCCACTGCTTCCTCCACTTCCACTCTTTCCTCCACTTCCACTGCTTCCTCCACTTCCGCTTCCACTTCCACGGCTTCCTTCACCGTCTCCTTCATTTCCTCCCTCACCACCATCTTCATTGGCTTCTTCGCCATCATCTTCATTGGCTTCATCACCACCATCTGGATTGCCTCCATCACCACCATCTTCATTGCCTCCATCACCACCATCTTCATTGCCTCCCTCACCACCATCTTCATTAGCTTCATCACCATCTGGATTGCCTCCCTCACCACCATCTTCATTGCCTCCATCACCATCATCTTCATTGGCTTCATCACCACCATCTTTGCCTCCATCACCACCATCATTGCTCCCTCCACCATCTTCATTAGCTTCATCACCACCCATCACCAATTGCCTCCATCACCACCATCTGGATTGCCTCCATCAGCACCACCTTGACTGCCTCCATCACCACCATCTGGATTGCCTCCATCATCACCATTTCCTTGATCACCACCACCACCTCCGTAGAAGCATGGGCCACTTGCCGGTGAAACTAAATAGACGGGAACAAATATCATTGGTGGTGGGAAAGCTGGACTGACGAAACCTGGGAGACCGCCTGGGAAAGGTCCATTGGATAAACCTGGGGGACCGCCTGTTCCTCCGACGCATCTGGAATGAGTAATCATAAAGATCTCGACATCCTTCGGACAGAGTTTTACAACCAGTATAATGATCAGTATTATTGCTATATGATGATTGTTCCAATCTTCTACATCTATATGGAAACACCTATATACCCTGTATATTGAAATAACCTTTTGAAGAACGAACAAAATAAGACTGATTTCCAACTTGATTCTTACCTTTTATATGTAGGGAATCCTTGTGCCGTCCAAAGCACCGAGAGCAGGAGAAGTACGCCCAGTCTGATAGGAAGAGATAGAAACAAAATGATGTTAATCCTTTTA
>NW_020871785.1:886830-889330 GCF_003789085.1 Penaeus vannamei
AGAGCGAGCGCGAACTCGCCGGAGGTCTTCTCGGATCCGGCCGTTGAGGTTTCCCTCGAGTTCTCGCCTTGACCTCTGGCTGACGTTCTTGCCGTCCTACGCGCTCTCTCCACTTCCGCTTCCGCTTCCACTTCCGCTTCCACTTCCGCTACCGCTTCCACTTCGCTGCCACTTTCACTGCTTCCTCCACTTTCACTGCTTTCCACTTCCACTCCACTGCCACACTTCCGCTGCCACTTCACTGCTTCCTCCACTTCCGCTTCCACTTCACTGCTTCCTCCACTTCCACTGCTTCCTCCACTTCCGCTTCCACTGCTTCCTCCACTTCCACTCTTTCCTCCACTTCCGCTGCCACTTCCACTGCTTCCTCCACTTCCACTTCCACTTCCGCTGCTCCACTTCCGCTTCCACTGCTTCCCACTTCCACTCTTCCTCCACTTCCACTGCACTTCCGCTTCCACTGCTTCCTCCACTTCCGCTTTCCTCCACTGCTTCCTCCACTTCCGCTGCCACTTCCACTGCTTCCTCCACTTCCGCTTCCACTGCTTCCTCCACTTCCGCTTTCCTCCACTTCCGCTGCTTCCTCCACTTTCCACTTTGCTTCCTCCACTTCCGCTTCCACTGCTTCCTCCACTTCCGCTGCTTCCTCCACTTCCGCTGCCACTTCCACTGCTTCCTCCACTTCCGCTTCCACTGCTTCCTCCACTTCCACTTCCACTGCTTCCTCCACTTCCACTGCTCCACTCCACTGCTTCCTCCACTTCCGCTTTCACTTCCACTGCTTCCTCCACTTCCACTCTTTCCTCCACTTCCACTGCTTCCTCCACTTCCACTGCCTCCTCCACTTCCGCTTCCACTGCTTCCTCCACTCCCACTCTTTCCTCCACTTCCACTGCTTCCTCCACTTCCACTCTTTCCTCCACTTCCACTGCTTCCTCCACTTCCGCTTCCACTTCCACGGCTTCCTTCACCGTCTCCTTCATTTCCTCCCTCACCACCATCTTCATTGCCTCCATCACCATCATCTTCATTGGCTTCATCACCACCATCTGGATTGCCTCCATCACCACCATCTTCATTGCCTCCATCACCACCATCTTCATTGCCTCCCTCACCACCATCTTCATTAGCTTCATCACCATCTGGATTGCCTCCCTCACCACCATCTTCATTGCCTCCATCACCATCATCTTCATTGGCTTCATCACCACCATCTGGATTGCCTCCATCACCACCATCTGGATTGCCTCCCTCACCACCATCTTCACCACCATCTTCATTGGCTTCATCACCACCATCTTCATTGGCTTCATCACCACCATCTTCATTGCCTCCATCACCACCATCTGGATTGCCTCCATCAGCACCACCTTGACTGCCTCCATCACCACCATCTGGATTGCCTCCATCATCACCATTTCCTTGATCACCACCACCACCTCCGTAGAAGCATGGGCCACTTGCCGGTGAAACTAAATAGACGGGAACAAATATCATTGGTGGTGGGAAAGCTGGACTGACGAAACCTGGGAGACCGCCTGGGAAAGGTCCATTGGATAAACCTGGGGGACCGCCTGTTCCTCCGACGCATCTGGAATGAGTAATCATAAAGATCTCGACATCCTTCGGACAGAGTTTTACAACCAGTATAATGATCAGTATTATTGCTATATGATGATTGTTCCAATCTTCTACATCTATATGGAAACACCTATATACCCTGTATATTGAAATAACCTTTTGAAGAACGAACAAAATAAGACTGATTTCCAACTTGATTCTTACCTTTTATATGTAGGGAATCCTTGTGCCGTCCAAAGCACCGAGAGCAGGAGAAGTACGCCCAGTCTGATAGGAAGAATAGAAACAAAATGATGTTAATCCTTTTACGATGATAGAAGACATATTAATATGTGTTAGTGTTAGTTATACCATCACCCTTATCGGGGAAATAACGTCGAAGGGGGTGCACAGCCGCATCCACCCAGGGCTGTTTCGCACATAGACAACCTGAGTGGCAGGATCATCCTGTGGGAAGCGAACCAGGTGGCCATCATGGATTGTGCAAGTAACAGGTCCTGTGCCAGTCTCACAGTGCAATCATTGGTTAGACATGTGGTCCCGCCAACAGTACCCCATGATCTGGCCCAGGACCTGTTACAAAAGGCATTAGGTTTCACTACCGTATAGTAAAACTGTCATAAGCAGGGCCTTGAAAACACGTAGCTTGGTCTCTCTACACAGGTACCGGCATCTGCAAATACTCTTGTCGAGAGAGTTGATGACCCCTGCTGCCAGGCCAATCCGTCTGCTGACTTCCTGGTCGGACAGTCCCGAGTTATGAACTGCACTACCAAGGTATGTAAAGCTCTCTGTGACTTCAATGTGTTTGCCGCAAGTGTGTACCGACTGCAGTCTTATTCATCAAACCTCAGCATCACTACGTGCTTTCAATGTGTAGTGAGGCTAAGTGTGCGACAGGAGGACATTCAGCACGTCG
>NW_020871785.1:897163-904663 GCF_003789085.1 Penaeus vannamei
TTCCCTCCACTCCACTGCTTCCTCCACTTCCGCGCCACTTGCTTCACTCCTTCCACTCCACTTTCCTCCACTTCCACTTCCTCCTTCCACTTCCACTGCTTTCCTCCACTTCCACTCTTTCTCCACTTCCACTGCTTCCTCCACTTCCACTTCCTCCACTTCCGCTTCCACTGCTTCCTCCACTTCCCACCTTCCTCCACTTCCACTGCTTCCCTCCACTTCCACTCTTTCCTCCACTTCCACTGCTTCCTCCACTTCCGCTTCCACTTTCCACGGCTTCCTTCACCGTCTCCTTCATTTCCTCCCTCACCACCATCTTCATTGTCCATCACCATCATCTCATTCTTCATCACCACCATCTCACATCACCACCATCTTCATTGCCATCTTCATTGCCTCCCTCACCACCATCTTCATTAGCTTCATCACCATCTGGATTGCCTCCCTCACCACCATCTTCATTGCCTCCATCACCATCATCTTCATTGGCTTCATCACCACCATCTGGATTGCCTCCATCACCACCATCTGGATTGCCTCCCTCACCACCATCTGGATTGCCTCCCTCACCACCATCTTCATTAGCTTCATCACCACCATCTTCATTGGCTTCATCACCACCATCTTCATTGCCTCCATCACCACCATCTGGATTGCCTCCATCAGCACCACCTTGACTGCCTCCATCACCACCATCTGGATTGCCTCCATCATCACCATTTCCTTGATCACCACCACCACCTCCGTAGAAGCATGGGCCACTTGCCGGTGAAACTAAATAGACGGGAACAAATATCATTGGTGGTTGACGAGGAAAGGGGAAACCACCGCCTGGAAAGGTCCATTGGATAAACCTGGGGGACCGCCTGTTCCTCCGACGCATCTGGAATGAGTAATCATAAAGATCTCGACATCCTTCGGACAGAGTTTTACAACCAGTATAATGATCAGTATTATTGCTATATGATGATTGTTCCAATCTTCTACATCTATATGGAAACACCTATATACCCTGTATATTGAAATAACCTTTTGAAGAACGAACAAAATAAGACTGATTTCCAACTTGATTCTTACCTTTTATATGTAGGGAATCCTTGTGCCGTCCAAAGCACCGAGAGCAGGAGAAGTACGCCCAGTCTGATAGGAAGAATAGAAACAAAATGATGTTAATCCTTTTACGATGATAGAAGACATATTAATATGTGTTAGTGTTAGTTATACCATCACCCTTATCGGGGAAATAACGTCGAAGGGGGTGCACAGCCGCATCCACCCAGGGCTGTTTCGCACATAGACAACCTGAGTGGCAGGATCATCCTGTGGGAAGCGAACCAGGTGGCCATCATGGATTGTGCAAGTAACAGGTCCTGTGCCAGTCTCACAGTGCAATCATTGGTTAGACATGTGGTCCCGCCAACAGTACCCCATGATCTGGCCCAGGACCTGTTACAAAAGGCATTAGGTTTCACTACCGTATAGTAAAACTGTCATAAGCAGGGCCTTGAAAACACGTAGCTTGGTCTCTCTACACAGGTACCGGCATCTGCAAATACTCTTGTCGAGAGAGTTGATGACCCCTGCTGCCAGGCCAATCCGTCTGCTGACTTCCTGGTCGGACAGTCCCGAGTTATGAACTGCACTACCAAGGTATGTAAAGCTCTCTGTGACTTCAATGTGTTTGCCGCAAGTGTGTACCGACTGCAGTCTTATTCATCAAACCTCAGCATCACTACGTGCTTTCAATGTGTAGTGAGGCTAAGTGTGCGACAGGAGGACATTCAGCACGTCGAGCCGCACTGAACTCCACACAACAGCAGTGGAAGCAGCACAACAGTGAGTGAGGATACGAAGTATAAGCCAATTCCGGACAAGAAAATATGCATTGAAGTTATAGTGATCACGAACCAGTTCAGATTAGTAACCGATATGACCAGAGTTCAAATAAGCTCTCATACAAATCAAACACATGACATCTTTGAGAAATGAAAGTACTAGTGACATTTCGTTTTTTAGCAACCGGAAAAATACGACTGTGCAATGGAGATGATCGTGTCCTATCCCAGCAATCAATTAGCAAGATAGTGAATTGATATGTGCCCTTGTATCGCCCATGGATCTTGGTCTTTGGGCCAGGAGACTCTAGACCCAAGGGCTTCGCTTCATTGCTAAATGCATCCAGAGTCGCCACTAAGGTTTCCAAAGACTCAAATAAAAGAGCAACTTCATCAAGTCAAGGTCTGTAACTTTGCTTTTACCCAGAGTTGCTTCACAATGGATTTGGACCGTAGCTCTGCCCAATATCCAGTCCATGCAAGTGTTGAAAAGTGTTGGCACAAGGACACAGCCTTGCCTCACTCCTGAACTAACAGGAAAGCTCGACAGGCCCCCACCACACTTTACAGCATTTCCAGTTCCAGTAAACAGGCTTGCTATTAGTCCAATAATCCTGTTTTAATGGCTCTCAATCTCAAGATTTCTCAGAGTGATTCCCGATGCACCATATCGAAGGCCTTCTTAAGGTCGATGTAGGCTGCACGCAGCCCATGCCCGAATTTACGACGGCGTTCTACAATGACTTGAAGCGCCAAGATACAGTCTATTGTGGACTTATCAGGATGAAGTTATCGATCCTTCCCTTTCTCAGTTTCCATTTCTTACAATTTACTTTGATTTTCAATTCCATTCCTGACTCATTCCTTGGCACAGTCAGAATTATCTCTGCTAATAAAAAATAGGTAAATAAATAAATAAATAATAAATTAGATAAAGATCTAACAATGGCTCATATTACATGGTGTGTGACATCATCTCATTTTCCCCAACCTGCCATTCTCTCTGCATGAGGGAGGAGAGAAGGACGCCATCTTGATTATCACAATTCAAAACATATGGATTTTCAAATATATCAATCCATTTGTCTGTTATTATCTGGATAAAACACGAATTATAATATCAGCACATAATATACCTTTGTGCTGGGTAAAAGCCATAATTCGTCTGACGAAGAAGTGAAATTGCTTACTTCTTTCCCCCATAAATTAATATTTATGCAAACCAAAATTCACAAACGATAATTGTAATTCATTCTAATAATTCTAACACTAAACCTTTTTCATATGGCTTTATAATAGAAATACATTAAGAAATATTACACATCTTCACAATCATAACGTGCATTTTTTAAATGTTGAAGCAACATCGATCTCAACTTCTATATTAATTGTGGTATGTATATATATATATATATATATATATATATATATATATATATATATATATATATATATATATATATATATATATATGGTATATATATATATATATATATATATATATATATATATATATATATATATATATATATATATATATATGCATATATATATATATATATATATATATATATATATATATATATATATATATATATATATATATATATATATATATATATATATATATATATATATATATATATATATATATATATATATATATATATATATATATATATATATATATATATGTATGTATGTATATATATATATATATATATATATATATATATATATATATATATATATATATATATACTATATATATATATGATATATATATATATATGTATATATATATATATATATATATATATATATATATATATATATATATATATATATATATATATATATATATATATATATATATTCTGAATGTGCATGTTTTTAATTGTTCATTTATATTCATCTTAATAACTTTAACCATATATTTTTTACGTTTGTTTTTCTTTAGATTATAACAAAGGGGGTACATAGATCGCAATGAGAGTTTTAAAGAAAATTGTTGAAATTTATTTTTCTAAATTAGGCTTTTTTTATCGTAATGTCTAGTGTTTTATTTCTGTTCTCACTGGGTATGACCTTAAGCGATTGTTAATAAATTATCAGCAGCCACGGTCTTTACACACACACACACACACACACACACACACACACACACACGCAAGCAGATGGTGTTTGAAATTACTTGATTTCTAAAAAGAATTGAATTATTTTTAAACTAATATGAAATTTTATACCAAATTATAAAAAAAGAAATTAAAAAGGTATGAATCTAGTTGTCATAAATGCATTTTAAAGGAAAATGGATAAATTTTGACCCATTTCGAGAAGCCGCCGTGATACTTCAACAGTCTCAGAGGCATGATTATACATGGTATACAAGGAAAAGACTCTATACTGATTCTAGAATTTCCTACCTACTGTATATTGCTTCTACCTGATAGAAGCTCGCCCTTACCTCATGGTGGCTACTGCAGCTCAAACCGGACCAAAGGAAAGTGGAATGCAGGAAGACCAAGATGGGTCTGTGCTGTCAATTCCCTGGCGAGCCGTATTTATATCCGAAAAGAGGACACGATCGCTCTTAATTCTAATGAGTAATGATTGTTCATTTCAAGAAATACGAATTGTAATTTCTTCGTGAAATTCTATCATTAATTTTCGCAATTAAAATGTAAAGTATTAATTGGAAACCGTGTATACTATACTTTAGCAATGATAAACAGATGTTACAGTTGTAATTTTATGTACATGTGTGTGTGTGTGTTGTGTGTGTGTGTGATATATACATGTATATATGTATGTGTATGTATATATATATATGTATATATATATATATATATATATATATATATATATATATATATATATATATATATATATATATATATATATATATATATATATATATATATATATATATATATATATATATATATATATATATATATATATATATATATATATATATATATATATATATATATATATATATATATATATATATATATATATAATATATATATATATATATTATATATATATATATATATATATATATATATATATATATATATATATATATATATATATATATATATATATATATATATATATATATATATATATATATATATATATATATATATTATATATATATATATATATATATAATATATATATATATATATATATATATATATATATATATATATATATATATATATATATATATATATATATATATATATATATATATATATATATATATATATATATATATATATACATATTATATATATATATATATATATATATATATATATATATTATATATATATATATATATGTGTGTGTGTGTGTGTGTGTGTGTGTGTGTGTGTGTGTGTGTGTGTAAATATATATTATATAGTGTATATATGTATATATATATATATATATATATATATATATATATATATATATATATATATATATATATATATATATATATGTATGTATATGATGAATATATATGTACATATATATATATATATATATATATATATATATATATATATATATATATATATATATACATATATATACACACACACACACACACACACACAACACAAAACACACACATACAAATACAATACACAACACATACACACACACACACACACACACACACACACACACCACACACACACACACACACACACACACACACACATATATATATATATATATATATATATTGTAAGAGCCCAAATGTTGGTCCTACAAGAGTTTGGTAGATGGCAAGCTTAGGGTTAAGGTAGACAACCAAGATGTCTTGACTCCTTTACTGAATAAGATGTTGGAGTGCGGCAGCTCCTTGGAGCAAGGTGTTGCTCCTTGGCTCCCCGCAGGGAGTCGGCCTGTTCTCCTGTACAATGGTCTAAAGATCGCATCGTCACGTGGTTAGCATGTGACGAACGGTGATGAACAAGCAAGCGATACATCAGCACATAGCTCTTGTGGAAGAGATAGACAACACGACATTGGAATGTCTGGTGTGGCAATAAGAGAGGAATAACAAGGGAAGCAATGGTCAGGCATATATGCATATGTATATGTATGTGTGAAGATATGTATGTGACAATCATGTAAGATTATATATATGTGTGTATCATATAGTAGTTATATATAGATTATAGCTGGATTACACATCTCCATCGTTTTAAAATGATGGTCCCATCATAATCAAACCGTCTAAATTCATATAGCTAAAAACAATAGAAAAATACATAAGAAAACAGTGGCACAATTGTGTAAAAGCCGTAAGCAATGTAAAAAAAAAAAAAAAACAGGACGCAGGTATTGTGGCAGTGTATCAGTATCAAGTAGATTCACTTGTTATTTTCTAAATGATGCCGAGAGTGCATATTTTCGGGCTTCGAAACTGCAGTGAGCGGGCAGCGATGAAGGAATCCCCATCTTCAGGCGGCGTCGCATCACAGAATGCGCGGGCGGCGCTGAGGGGAGTGCGTCCTCAGGCGGCGGTAAGGTACGAGCGGCGGGGGCGCCTAAATACATACGAGCGAACCTAGTAAGACAACTCATAAGCTGCAAATGAATACCTATAAACTGATAAGTGAACACAGAATACAAAAATAACGTCACTGCACAATTTAATAACTCGATATTAAGAATTAAACACAGAGTAAGAAATATTTAAGGAAAAGCTAGGTATTGATCACCGATTTCTTTTTCTACTTGTTTTCTTCAAAAATTCACACGGATTTTGGGTGTGGTGCGAGGCGAGGAGAAGCTGGGGAGCTGCACGGCTGACGATGCTGACGAGGCAGAGAGCGGCTGATGAGGATATTTGAAGCGGTGTGTGGCAAGCAAGGTCATGGCGCGATCAGTCAGCGGGATGTTGTTGTGTCCTGCCGCGTGGCTGCGATGATGAATCCGCATGGCGAGGAAACTCGCTCGGTGTAGAGATGTTTTTGGGTGATCCACGTCCTGGGTGATATGTGGTCTAGCTGGGGTCCGGATATCGGCTCGGCGTTGGCAGCAACAAACGAGATAAATGCTGAGGGGTCAGCAGCTGGTGCTAAGAGTGGCATGACTTCTACTGCTATGGCGGACAGCGTTAGTTATAAGGCTTAAGGACATCTCTGCGGGACTGGGTCATAGTGTGCTTGGCAGGGTATGGTGTTGATGCGGAGGCGTGGTAGAAGTTCGCTTTCACCGCTGCCCCCAGTTGTAAGAGCCCAAATGTTGGGTCCTACAAGAGTTTGGTAGATGGCGAGCTTAGGGTTAAGGTGGACAACCAAGATGTCTTGACTCCTTTACTGAATAAGATGTTGGAGTGCGGCAGTTCCTTGGAGTAAGGTGTTGCTCCTTGGCTCCCCGCAGGGAGTCTGCCTGATCTCCTGTACAATGGTCTAAAGATAGCATCGCCATGTGGTTAGCATGTGACGAACGGTGATGAACAAGCAAGTGATACATCAGCACATAGCTCTTGTGGAAGAGATAGACAACACGACATTGGAATGTCTGTGTGGAAATAAGAGAGGAATAAACAGGGGAAGCAATGGTCAGTCGTATATGCATATGTATATGTATGTGTAAAGATACGTATATGACAAACATGTAAGCTTATATATATAATGTGTATCAT
>NW_020871785.1:927163-929663 GCF_003789085.1 Penaeus vannamei
CCGTTTTATTTGAAGCTTCCACAATGTTTTGCTTTTAATCGAAATTCATATCAGTATATTTGGTATTGACTATTCACTTTTTATGTGTAATTAAGAAATGTAACTTCTTTTTTTTTTATTTGTATATCAGCTTCTATAGTACGACATCAAATAAATGCATCAAAGTGTTAGGGGTTTTGGAGTGTCATAAAAGGCCTTATATTTCTATTATTCTTTTCCATATAGTGTGCTCAATTTTCTCTGGTATTTCTTCCAGGCTCTCCTGGTTTATGGCGTCCTTAAATGACTTAGAACTTCCCGCATATGTGAGAGAACATCCGTCACGGCGGCCCAGATAACGTTCTTTGATATTTAGAGCGACATTTCCGACGAGAAATTGCCCCATAACAGAGCCAGGAATACCAAGGGCGCACGCCAATATGGGCACTAGCTCCACGTGCCCGAGTGACGTCTTTTGTTTTGCAGGCTCTCCGCTTAGGCAAGGATAAGGTCTTGCTATTCGTATTGATGTTCCTGAAAAAGTGGCGTCATGCAGACAAGGGCCAGAAAGACTTTCCATATTTAATGTATATTGATTTGGAAAGGGAAACGAATCTACAGATCTTTTCTAATAATAATATTCAGAGCATGGCTGTAGGAATCGAAACAAAAGACAGTGATAAGTACTTTTTAGACTACAAATCAGCAATGCAAACTGACACCATTGTATTTGATATGACTCGCCGCATCTCGACCTCAAAAAAAAAAGCTTTATAAAACGTTTCCTCCTTTCCCTGTGTTTTGGGATACCATAAAAGTTAGACTTTCTTATTTTGAGACTGGCATACATATTACCGTATTTCTTTCCGTTTCGAACTATTTTTTGACGGAAGGCAGAAATGCTATCTCTACGTTTGAAAGAAATAATATACATTTCAGTAAAATCATACATTTAGATACGAATTATTTTCTAGAAAAAAAAATATAATCCGAGTTACAGTGTGTTACTCTGGAACTGTTATTAAAGTCATATTTAGTTACATATACCATTCCTTAAAGGATTCCATTTCATGAAATAGGGAATATATTACTTATAACTAAATAACTAATTATATATATATATATATATATATATATATATATATATATATATATATATATATATATATATATATATACATATATATACATATATATATATATATATATATGTATATATATTACAAATAACAAATACACACATACACACACGCACCACACACACACACACACACACACACACACACACACACACACACACACACACACACACACACACACACACACACACACACACACACATATATATATATATATATATATATATATATATATATATATATATATATATATATATATATATATATATATATTATATATATCTGTCTGTCTGTCTCTGTCTCTTTCTCTGTCTCTCTGTCTGTCTGTCTGTCTGTCTCTTTCTTTCTCTCTCTCTCTCTCTCTCTCTCCTCTCTATATTATATATATATATATATATATATATATATATATATATATATATATATATATATATATATATATATTATATATATATAATATATACATGCACATACATATCTTTCTCGTTTTCTCTCTATATTTGTACATAAATACTATACACACACACACACACACACACACACACACACACACACGCACACACACACACACACACACACACACGCACATATATTTCTGAGCTCTATCTTATGCTTTGTTGCCAAGAAGAGAGCGTGGGGTAGATAGAGTATCTGTGATCAGATTGGAAAACTATTTTGTGCGGAAAAAAATTAAAAAGGCCCACGGTATTATAACTTATCAGACTGTAGAAAGCGTAGAAACACAACAAGAAACACTAAGATGATAAACACAATTATGCACACCATGATAGACCTCTGTGTTAATGATGAAAACCTGGTGTTTGCAACATTTAATATCTCAACCACGGACAGGAAACCACCGAGAAATGCGGGGATTTCTCCTCCTTTTGTTAAATTCTTCCAAAAGACGAAAAACCTGGAAACGCAGACACACCAAGAACCTTCCTTCTACAATAACAGGTTCTTGGAAAACAAAGTTGATCTGTTAATCGAAATGTTCTCCTAACCACAGGCAACATGAAACAAAACGATGGATCAGAAACAGCAATGCGAAGAGGCAGCAGATCCACTCCACCCCCCCCCCCCTCCACACTCCCAAATCCCATCCGACCTCCCTTCCCATGTCATTGGCCAATCCCTACCAATCTTTCCCATTCGCTTCTCCTCTCCCTCTACCTCTACCCAAGAGTCCCTCCCCCTCCTTGCCAGCTGAACCCGTGGCCAGTGACCCTCGCAGCTCCCTTCCCCTCCCACCTACCCCCCCCCCCTCTCCCGCAGCGAGCGAGCAGGCGTGCGCCCTTGCTGACCCGCCAGCCTCCCCGAGCACCAAGACACCTCAGCAGTCCTTGAACATCCCGCAAGCCAAGAGGAAAATCGAAGCA
>NW_020871785.1:954663-957163 GCF_003789085.1 Penaeus vannamei
GCTGGGTGCATCGTCCTGCTTTTTTTTATTATTTGTGATGACACCAATACAAACCCGTCTGAACTGAAGGAAAGATTCACGTTCCTTAAGTTTCTTGATAACTATGACATCATATGGATCATTAAATTGAAAGACTATTCAAATAAGCTTATGCATGATGAGCAGATGGTACTAACGCACATAGCACTTTCTTACCCATACTCTTCTTTTTAAGGAAAAGGGTAAGCCAGATATGCGAAGCCGTTTTTTCATTATAGAATCACACATTTTAGCTTCGAGCACAAAGGGGAACAGCGGCTCACAGCATATCTTCCTGTGGTGCCAAGGCGCTGTGACTGCTCGAAAAGGCGAGCGAATCCATATTTTTTTCCAACATCGTGTAGACGGCTTACCGTTTGCGTCTTTATCACCTTGCTATTTGCTTTCTGAGAGTCATAGATTGGCGACAGAAGGAGCTATTGTTTAGCGTCAAAAGCAGTACCATGTAAAGGTTGATCCAAATTTCAGTGACGTATGTGTTGTTTGAAGCTTCAGTGACGTCTGTTCACATCCGCAGTGACTCCGTACAGCGAGAAATCAGCGATTTCCAAGATGGCAAAATTTTCCGGCGGAATTGGCAATGATTGCCATAATTCCTGATGAGGAGAAAGCGGCTGAACTTAAGTTGAAGAAAAAAAAAATTAGGCGTGAAAAAAAAAAAAATAATAAAATAATATATTATATATATATATATATATATATATATATATATATATATATATATATATATATATATATATATATATATATATATATATATATTTCCAGTACTTAGAATGTCAAAAAAAATCAACATATTTCTTAGTAAACAGAGGCTCACTTGAAGAAGCAAGACACACACTGGGGAAGGCTTATAACATTGATTAGCAGTTTCTTTGAGGGTAAATATTACAAATATTTTGCAGTAGGCTATTTTATGCTATTTTTTATTCTAATCCATACAAGAAATTTGATCTAATGACAACCAATTCATAAGCCTTTATTTTGCTATACAGTTTATCAAAACAGCTAAACTCATCATTCATTTTGAGAGAGAAGCTCACAACATACGTTCGCCGTCTCCGAAAAAACTAAAACATATCGTTGACCACGATATTCGCCCTAACGGCTCGGCGACACAAATGACACTGACAGTCAAAACACGGGAGCTGTGCTGGACGTGTGCGAATGCGTCAGCGGAAATCATGGCAACGATATATATATATATATAATATATATATATATATATATATTATATATATATATATATATATATATATATATATATGTATATATATATACACACACACACACACACACACACACACACACACATATATATGTGTGTGTGTGTGTGTGTGTGTGTGTGTGTGTGTGTGTGTGTGTGTGTGTGTGTGTATTCATGAATTTATATATTGGTTTATTAGTTTTGGACACGCTTCTTGATTTGCAAGTGAAAGCGTCAAAGACTTTTATTCACCAGCGACTAGATCATGAATCCGCAGCGTCTATAGTTCAATAAAGTTCAACGTGCTCAATCTTACCAGTCCCTCTGGCGTTTCAGTAGGGAATAGATGACTAGTCCAAGCGACGTTGGTAGTGTGTATGCGCTTTTCTGCTGGGTGCATCGTCCTGCTTTCTTTTTATTATTTGTGATGACACCAATAAACTCGTCTGAATTGAAGGGAAGATTCACGTTCCTTGAATTTATTGATAACTATGTCATCATAGGATCATTAAATTGAGACTATTCAAGTAAGCTTATGCATGATGAGCAGATGGTACTAACGCACAGAGCACTTTCCTACCCATACACTTTTTTTTAGGGAAAAGGGTAAACTAGATATGCGAAGCCGTTTTTCATTATAGTATCACACATTTTAGCTTCGAGCACCAAGGACAACAGCGGCTCACAGCACATCTTCGGAATTGGCAATGATTACCATAATTCCTGATGAGGAGAAAGCGGCTGAACTTAAGTTGAAGAAAAAAATTAGGCATGAAAAAGAAAAAGAAAAAGAAAAAAAAAAAAAAAAAAAAAAAAAAGATATATATATATATATATATATATATAATATATATATATATATATATATATATATATATATATATATATATATATATATATATATATATATATATATATATATATATATATTCCAGTACTTAGAATGTCAAAAAAAATTAACATATTTCTTAGTAAACAGAGGCTCACTTGAAGAAGCAAGACACCCACTGGGGAAGGCTTATAACATTGATTAGCAGTTTCTTTGAGGGTAAATATTACAAATATTTTGCAGTAGGCTATTTTATGCTATTTTTTTATTCTAATCCATACAAGAAATTTGATCTAATGACAACCAATTCATAAGCCTTTATTTTGCTATACAGTTTATCAAAACAGCTAAATTCATCATTCATTTTGGGAGAGAAGCTCACAACATACGTTCGTTCGCCGTCTCCGAAAAAACTAAAATATATC
>NW_020871786.1:0-15000 GCF_003789085.1 Penaeus vannamei
AAAATTAAAAAAATAATGGGGGTCGGGGATGGTTTAATTAGAGTTAAAGTTTGGGTCTTGCAAAATAAAACGTAATTTAAAACTTCGGTGAAAAGGAGATGTTTTTTCGACATGAAGGGGTTAAATTTTAGCTTTGAAATGGGTTTATACGAACATTTGGGCAGTTAATCATGATCATATTCGTCCCGTACGATCTTTCAATGATATGGCAAAAATGACAATGAAACGGAAGGAATAACTTGATAAGTTTGATATCATGAAATTTGTCGGTTAAGCGAATATCAAAATCCACAAAATTTTTGAATCACACGCACCCACACTGCACATAACCAGCTTTGGAGTGGAGAGGGAGCGGGAGAGGAGAGGGAGAGGGAGAGAAACAAAGGTTTTAGGTTTTAATCCAGTTTTTGAAATGGATACTTCCTTTTTGTTGTTGACATGTCTGTTTATTTCCGTTCGCAAAGCGAGAGAAGAGAGAGAGAGAGAGAGAGAGAGGAGAGAAGAAGAGAGAGAGAGAAGGAGAGAGAGAGGAGAGAGAGAGTGAATGAAAGAAAGAGAGAAAGAATGAGAGAGAGAGAGAAGAGAGAGAGAGAGAGGCAAGACAGACACAGCACGCAGACGGAACACAGACGACAGACGACAAACAGAGACAGACAGTGCAATTAATATGGAACTGGTAAAAAAAAGGAAATATACTCATAATACTTGCGATCCAGCATTTATTAAATGAAACCTTTTACATGTCTCACAGTATTTTGACCTTTTCGTAGTGAAAACCTTTTTCATGGCTTTATAAGGATGATTATAAGATGATGATAATATGATGTTGATAATGATGGTGATGTTGATAATACTAAGATAAAAATATTGATGATAATAATAAAGGTGATAATGATAATGATAGTAATTGTAATGTTAATAGTAGTAGATGATAATAGTTATAATGATGATAGTGATGACGATATTAATGATTATGATAAAAGTGATATTGATATTAATGATTATGATGATAGTAATAATATTGGTAATGATACTAATGATGATATAAAAACCAATAATGATGATAGTAATATATATAAAAAATCATCGTAATGATGATAATAACTATAATGGAAAGAGATATGACCAAAAATTAACAGAGAAAGAGATAGAAAAACAAAAAGAGAAACAGGAAAAAAAAAGACAAAATCAGAAACAAAAGTAAGAACAACTTAAGAAAACAGGAAGAGGGAGAGAGAGAGAGAAAAAAGCCAAGTTTGCTCTGGCTCGTGTGACAGCGATCCAAAACTTGATATTGGGAAACTTAGTTTCCGGAGCGAGGAGCAACAGCTTGTGATTGGATGTCGGTGGATTAGATGTGGACAGGGCAATTAGGACGCTGGCGTGAAAAGGAAATAGGCAGAGCATACGCGTATATGCATAGGCACGAGGCACACAGGAACACCGCGCTGAACCTCATGCAAAGGTGGACGCAACTCACACATGCACAGCGCACACAACTCATGCACGCGTAACACGTACTTTATGCACGCGGCAACATACTATTTACGCACACACAACACGTACTGCGCGCGCCGGCAAACACACACACACACAGGGCACACACGGCACACACACACCACACACACACACCACACACACAGCACACACACACACACACACACAAGCACACAGAACAACACACATCATCACACACACACACTTCACACACACAGCACACACAACACACAACACACACACACAACAGCACACACACACACACACACACACACAGACACACACGGCACACACACACACACAACCACAGCACCATACACACACACACACACACTAAACAAAGTAAGATGTAATGAGGAGAGCAGGAGGAGGAGGAGAGGAGAAGAACAAGGAGAGAATAGAAGAGAAGAGAAAAGGAGAGGAAGAGGAGAGAAGAGAAGAGAAGAGAAGGAGTAGAAGGGCGATGACGATAACGAGAAAATAATGAAGAGCAGCTGATGAGAAAGAGGGAAAGAAGGAGTAATAAGACGAGAAACAGAAATGAGGGGGTGAGAAAATGAGGAATAGGAAGAATTAGAAGATATGAGAAAAAAAATGAAATGAAGAAGGAGGAGGAGGAGGAAAAAAAGATAATGAAACACAGCTTTCGAGAAAGAGGAAAATAGAAGGGCAAAGAAGAGGAATAAGAAAAGGGAGGAGAAAATTAACGGAGAACTGCGTACGGGGAAGAGAGAAAAAATAAAAAAGTTGCAGTTCGAAGAAGAAGAAGAAGAAAAAAAACAGCTAATGAGAAAGAAGAAGAAGGAGAATTAAGGGGAGGAGAAGGTAATGATAAGAACAGATATAGGGAAAAATCAGACGTATAGGAAATAGGGAATAAGGTGAGAGAAGAAGAAGAATCTGAAGGAGAAGACGAAAGAGAGAGGGACAAAAACGAAGGAGAGAAAATTAAAGGAAACTGAAGAAGGAGAATTAGAAGAAACGAGAGATAGGATAACGCAGAAACAAAAGATAGAGAATATGGAGAAGAAAGAGATGCAGATGAAATAGAAGAACCTTAAAAGAAGAAGAAAAAGGAGAAGAGGTAGAGAATGAGGAGGACGAGGAAGGAGTAGGAGAAGAGAAAGAGACGAAGAAGAAGAAAAAGAAGAGAGAGCGAACGAGAAGATGAGAAGAAGAAGAAAGAGAAGAAAGAAGCGAAGAGAAAGAGAGACGAGAGAGACTAAGAAGAAGAAGAAAGAGACGAAAAGAAGAAGAGAGAGAAGAAGACGAAAAAGAAGACGAAAAAAGAAGAGGAACGAAGAAGAAAAAGAACGAAGAAGAGTTGAATAAAAAAAATAAAAATAGAAAAACACGAAAAAAAATGAGCTGATAAAAATGAAATAAAAACAACACACTTGCCCAGACAACGTGTTTATGAACAACAAACAGCACGACCAATATATTGCGAAAGAGATTCACACAATAGACACGCGAAGGACGGGGGGCGGGGTGGGCGTGGGGGGGGGGGGTGAGTGGAGTGGCGTGGGGGCGGGTGTGTGGGGGGTGGGGGAGAGGATAAGTTAATTGATTGCCTCCTCTTGCATCACAACTGTGCGCCCTTGAGGAAAAGAGATTACCAAACAAAAGCTGAATTAATCTTTCTCTCCTCTCCCTCCCTCCCCTCCCCTCCTCATTCTCCTCATCTCTTCTCTTCATTCTCTTCATCTCTTATTCTCATTTTCATCTCTCATTCTCTCCTATCTTCTCATTTTCTCTTCTCTCTTATTCTCTCATCTCTCTTTCTCTCCTCACATCTCTTGTCTTTCATCTTCATTCTCTCCTCATTTATTCTCTCCTCATCTCATTCTCTCATTCTTCGCTCACTCTGCTCTCTCAATTCTTCTAATCCTCTCATTCTCTTCTGCATCTCTCATTCTCCCTCTTCATTCTTCTCTTCTCATCTCTCATTCTCGTCCTACCTCTCATTTTCTCTCTTCTCTATCTCTCATTCTCTCCTCATCTCCGAATTCTTCTTCATCTCTTCACTTCTCTCCTCATCTTCATTTTCTTTTTCTCTTTTCTTTTTTCATCTACCTTTTCTCTCTTTTCTTCTGATTCCTTTTCGTTTCTTCTTTCATCTCTTCTTCCTTCCGCTCTTCTCTCCTCCTTCCTTCCTTCCTCTCTCCTCCATCTACATTCCTCGTTTCTCGTCCATCTCTTCTCTTCACCTCCCTTTTCTTCCTCCTTTCCTCCTACCTCGTCCTCTCTCCACCTCCCTCCTCTTCTCTCTTCACCCAATCCTTCATTCTTCTCCTACTCCCTTACCCTTCTCGTTCTCTCTCTCTCTCCTCCCTTTTCCTTCTCCTCCTCGTTTCTATCTCTGTCTCTCTCCTTTCACCTTCCTCCCTCCCTGTTCCTCTCTCTCTCTCATTCTCTCTCTCTCTTCTCTTCTCTCTCTCTCTCTCTCTCTCTCTTCTCTCCTCTCTCTCTCTCTCGCTCTCTCTGCTTCTCTCTACTCTCTCTCTCTCTCTCTCTCTCTCTCTCTCTCTCTCTCTCTCTCTCTCTCTCTCTCTCTCTCTCTCTCTCTCTCTCCTCCTCCTCCTTCCCTTCCTCCTCCCCTCCTTCTCTCTCTCTCTCTCCCTTGTCTCTCACCCTCTCATCCTCCATTCTCTCTACTCTACTCCCTCTCCTCCTCCTCATCTACTGTCTCCTGCCCTGTGCAGTGGAATCCCTCCCTTCTCGTCACTTTCAAGCCGGAGGAGACGCTTCGCCGAAATGTCTTGCTCGCCTTTTCAGGAACACTCCCTGGTTTTTCTCTGAGGTAACGCGGCGTGATGAGTTTCTCGCTTATCCGAAAACAGACTCCTGTAAAATGAGGTTTTAAAGGCTTCGGAGGGGTCGCGTGGTTTGCTCGAATCGGGGTCTGGGAGTTGTTTTCCGAAATTTTTTTTTTTTTTTTTTTTTTTTTTTTGGCTGGCTGTTAGTTTTTTTTTTTTCTCTTCTCTTCTTTTCTATTTTTGTTTCTGTATCTCATTTACTCTCTCTTTCTTTCTTACCCTTCTCTTTCTTTCGTTTCCTTTTCTCGCTCTCTCTCTCTCTCTCTCTTACTATTGTATTTCATATACATATACATACATACATACATTCATATAGATATGTATGTATGTGTGTAATGTGTGTGTATGTGCGTATGTGTATGTGTATGTGTATGTGTATGTGTCGGTGTATGTGTGTGTGTGTGTGTGGTGGCGTGTGTGTGTGCGCTGCGCGCGCCGCACTTACACATATGTATACATATTGCTCCAGGAAAAGTGCGGTTTGCAACTCTTCTCCATAGAAAGAGAAAAAAGAACTTGGTTATATTTAAATCACCTTTTTTGTCGTGTGTGCATTTCTTTTATTCATCTTCATCATATGAACTCGTTCTGCAGGGAAAAGGTCTACGAGAAAAAGGTCAGAAAGAAGGAGAATAAGCAAAACCGAAATATACACCAAAATATGAAAAAAAAGATAAAAATCCAATAAAAGAGATTAGGGCAAACCAAGAGAAATAGAGGCCAACATAAAAAAAAACAATAAGAAATGCAATAAGGGAAGAGCACAAAACCGAGAAAGGTGAAAGAGGAAGCGGAAGCCAATGATAAAAGTGGAGAAGATATAGAAGCCATTAAAGAGGGAAGAAGCAATGGACCATGATAACGGAGGCATAACACACTCGCGTGTCCAAGAAGAAGAGAAAGGAAAGGGAAGAGAAGAGGAAAGAGACGAAGACGGAGACAGAATGAACGAGACAGAAATGAAAGACGAGGAGAAAGTTTGGAGGATCAGAAGAAGATGGAGATGGAGAAAAGGAAATTAAGGAAGACGAGGAGAAAATAATGAATAGGTGAAGAGGTAAAAAACAAAGAAACAAAACGAAGATGAAGACGAAGACGAAGGCGTAGACGAAACTGGAGAAAAAGAAATGGAGGACGAGGAGAGAATGAGGAAAAGGAGAAGATGAAGAAAGAGAGAGAGGAAAAGAGAGAGAGAAGAGAGAGAGAGAGAGAGAAAAATGAAAGAGAGAGAGAGAGGAAAAGGAGAAAAGAGAGAGAGGGAAGGAAAAGGAGAAGAGAGAGAAGAGAAAGAGAAAGAGAAGAGAAAAGGAGAGAAGAGAGAAGGAGAGAGAGATGGAGCTTTGGCTAACTTACGGTCGAAGGTAAAGTTAAGAGAGCGTGGAAGTGCTAAAATAACACGGTGATCCTCTGGGAAATTATCTGAGCTGTTCAGGGCAGGGAAAAAAAAAGAAAGGAAAAAAGTGTGGGTTGCCCAGATGCCGGGTGATTTACTCTCTTGCTCCTCTCTCTCTCTCTCCTCTTTCTCTTTCCCATCTTTCTTTTCTCTGTCTTTTCT
Source organism: Penaeus vannamei (assembly GCF_003789085.1). Taxonomy (NCBI): domain Eukaryota; kingdom Metazoa; phylum Arthropoda; class Malacostraca; order Decapoda; family Penaeidae; genus Penaeus; species Penaeus vannamei. Next base: position 5,872 of record NW_020871786.1, read on the forward strand.
GTCTTTGTCTTCTGTCTCTGTCCTCTCTGTCTCTTTCTCTCTCTCTCTCTCTCTCTCTCTCTCTCTCTCTCTCTCTCTCTCTCTCTCTCTCTCTCTCTCTTTCTGCTTTCTCTCTCTCTTCTCTGCACTCTCTCTCTCTCTTCTTCTCTCTCTCTCTCTCTCTCTCTCTCTCTCTTCTGCGCTCTCTATGTTCTTTCTCCTCTCCATCCATCTCGCCTCTTCTGTCTTCTTTTAGCCCTTTCTCTTTTCCCTTTCTCCCTTACGTCAGATACCCGCTTTTTGCCTTCCCTCCATCCTTCCTTTTCTCCTTCCTTGCCCTCCCTCCTTCCCATTCCTTCATTCCCTCTTCCCCCCACCTCCCTGTCCTCTTCTCCTTCCCCCCCTCCCCCTGCCCTCCCTTCCTTTCCCTCTGCCCTCCTGCCCCTCCCTCCCCTTCCTTCCCTCCTTTCCCCCCACCCCCGCCTCTTCCCTCCCTTCCATCCTTCCCTCCTTCCTTCCTCCCTCTCCCTGCCCTCCCTCTCTCTTAACCCCTTACCATCGACACCCGTGAAAAGACGGACGCGACCTCTCTAACGTGACCTGATATCGGAAGTCGATCATCTATTATCGAAATGTAGGCCTTGCCTCCGATTCCCTTGGTCAGGCAAAGATGTCTCCCAATCCGTCTTTGATCTGGGTTAAATCATGTTCGTTGCAGAGGTTTGCAAAAGACGTGGCACTCTCGTGATTGGGGGTCTTGTTGTGTTGCGTGAGTGCCTGGCCATCGTCTTGCAGGGGTTATATATTTAGGTGTTGAGGTACTTAGGGGTATGCGAATAAAGAGCGGGTATGCGCGGTGCAATGTTTATATAGCGTTTGACATGCACATGGACATGCAAACACATTGACATGCACATGAACATGCCCATACTAACAACTCACTCCTCGATTTCTCTTTCTCTCTCTCTCTCTCTCTCTCTCTCTTCCTCTCTCTCTCTCTTCTTCTCTCTCTCTCTCTCTCTCCTCTCTCTCTCTCTCTCTTCTCACACACACACTCTCTCAACACCCACCACACACCACACACACACACACACACACACACACACACACACACACACACACACACACCACACACAAAAAAAAAAAAAAAAATCATCGGATTGATTGGGATTAATACAGCTAGATAAATGGATAAGTATCTGTGAGACATATAAATATATAGTACATAGATAGATAAATGAATAGATCGATGGATATGTAGTAACATAATAAATAAATTAGATGGGAAAGTACATGCGATTATAGATAAATTGACACATTGAATTAAAATCGGTGGTTCATTAGTCGACGAAATAAGACTCGAAATTAGAACCCAAGAAAATATTGTGGTTCAAGAAGCGACATAATATCCATTCCTTACTTATTTGGGGTTAAAAATATCATGTTTTTTTTTTGGTGTTGGGAGCTAATCCCTCCCCCCCCACCTCACTTCGTCTTTCGCATTGATGACAGGTATCTATTTATTTTCTTTCTTTCTGGCTGTGTGTGTGTGTTTGTGTCTTGGTCTTTCTGTCTGGCTGTTATGTCTGTCTGTTTGTCTGTTGCTGTCTCTATCTGTCTGTCTCTGTCGTCTGTCTGTCTGTCTTTGTTGTCTGTTTCTCTCTCTCTCTCGTCTCTCTGGTCTCTCTCTCTCTCTCTTCTCTTCTCTCTCTCTCTCTCTCTCTCTCTCTCTCTCTCTCTCTCTCTTCTCTCTTCTCTCTGTCTCTCTGTCTCTCTGTCTCTCTTCTCTCCTTCTCTTCTCTCTCTCTCTCTTCTCTCTCTCTCTCCTCTCTCTCTCTTTCTCTCTTCTCTCTCCTCCTTCCCTCCTCTCTCTTCTCCCTCTCTCTCCCCCTCTCTCTTCTTTTCCTCCCGCTCTCCTCTCTCTCTCTCTCTCTCTCTCCTCTCTTCTCTCTCTCTTCTCTCTTCTCTCTCTCTCCTCTCTCTCCCTCTCCTCCTCCTCTCTCTCTCTCTCCCTCCTCTCTCTCTCTCTCTCTTCCTCCTCTCCCTCCTCCCTCTCTCTCTCTCTCTCTCTCTCTCTCTCGTCTTCTCTCTTCTCCCTCTCTCTTCTCTCTCTTCCTCTCCTCTTCTCCTTTCTCTTCCTCTCTCTCTCTCTCTCTTCTTTTCTTTCTCCTTCTCGTCTTCTCTCTCTCGTTCCCATTCGTCAGTTTCTTCTTCTTTCTCTCTACTATGTTCTCGCAGCTCCGGATTCCCGCCCTGCTCCATTTTCGCTCTATTTTCGACCGTGCTTCCCTCGTCGGCGGTTGTGTGTTGAATCCAATTCGTTTGTTGAGTGTCGCGGGGTGGCGTCTTGTGTCTCTCCTTGTGTGGGGGGTCTTCTCTTGGCTGGTTACTGGTTTTCTGAGTCTGTCCCTCGCTTTGTCTCTGTCTCCTTCTCTCTTTTCGCTTCCGCTTGTTTATCGTTTTCTCTTTTCTCTTTCTCTTCTCTCCTCTCTTTTCTGTGTGTCTCTGTATCTTGTCTCTCTCGTCCTGTTCTTTTTTCTACTCCTGTTCATCTCCCTTCTTTATTCCTTCTCTCTTCTCTCTCTCTTCTTTCTCTCTCTCTCTTTCTCTCTCTTCTCTCTCTCAATCTCTCTCTCTCCTCTCATCCTCTCGTCTCTCTCTCTCGTCTCCTCTCTCTCTTCCTTCTCAATACTAATCCTCTTTTTTCCTCTCGTTTTCTGTCTCTTTCTCCTCTCTCTCTCTTCGCTACTATACTCTTCTATCTCCTCTCTCTTTCCTCCTTCACCTTTCTCTCTCGTCTCTCCCATCCTCTCGATCGCCCTCTCATCATCTCGACTGTTCTCCCCCTCCCGACGCACCACTGCGGCCCACCGGTACGTCTCATTCTCTCATCCGGCCCTCTTTCGAAAGCTTCACCCTCTCTTCTCCTTCTTTCTTCTCTTCGTTTCTCCCTTCCTCTACTCCTCCTCTCGCATCTTCTCCTCGCTCCCTTTCTCCCTCATCTCTTTCTCTCTCGCTTCCGTCCACCCTTTCTCTCTCTCTTCTCTCGCTTTATGCCTCTTCTGTCTCTTTCTTTCTCTGTTCTCTCGTTCTGCTTCTTTCTTTCTTTCTTTTCTTTTTTTTCTTTCTTTCTTTTCTCTTTCTCTTCTCTCTCTCTCGTCTCTCTCTTCTCTTCTCTTCTCCTCTCTCTCTCAGGTTCTCTCATCGATCTCTCTTGCTCTCTTTTGGTGTGTGTTGTTTGAAAAGTGTGTGTGTGGTGCGTCTTCTATTTGTGGTATGTGTGTGAGTGAAATTGTGTGTGTATGTGCATATGTGTTTGTTCGTGAATGGTGTGTGTATTGCATGTTTGTGTGGTGTGGGTCTTTAAACGTGATACATTGGAATATTCGCGGTTTCCGTTCTCATAGGACCAGACCTAAGTGCATTTCCCTGGCTTCTTATAATGTGTGTGCAATCTGTAGGTGATAATGTGTGTTGTGTCTGTGTCTGTCTGTATTTGCGGAGCGGACTCAATCGCTCTCACCCAGCCTTCATTTCTTTAATTCATGTTTAATTTTGATTCATTAGCATTTAATCCGCTTCCCCTGTCAATAAATCTGAGATAAATCTGGCCAGAGTTGTCCCTTTTCGCCGGATTTCGCGCCAAGTACAGGGTACAAAGGTGAAGTTGTTTTGGGGGAATCCAATACCAGAGGTTTACATAAGGTTCCCAGTCCCTCTTTTTGTTTTTATTAGTGATTGGCCAGTTACTTTTGTTATAGTTGGATCGAAACGCGAACGTTGTTCTGTCATTGTATACTTTTGTTAAGTTGATTCTTTTTTCATCGATTATTTTGCTTGCTGTTCGTTATTCAATTGTTTTATATTTGTCCTTAATAGTATTAGGTTTTTTTTCATCTATACATATCAATTATATATATTTATATTTATATCATTATTATTTTACTCCTCGACCTCCTATACTTGCCCTTTACATCACTTATGTGAAAGTAGGTGGGGGGTGATTTTGTTGTTGTAGGTTAAAACCAACGATCATTAGATAATTTTCATTTATTTCGATCATCATATCATTATTGATGTGATTATTATGATATGATATATTTATTATTATTATTTTGAGTTATGGGGGCGAGTAGTAGAGGCAATGAATGGAATAATAGATATATTATTATTGATTATTATTAGTAATTTTGCAGTTTATTATTTTTTATTATGTAGTTTCGATGCATTAGATTCGGATTAGTCAGTTGATTGCATGATCGGATTTATCGATTATCATTGGATTTGTGCACTCTTGGTCCTTCTGGCTTCGATTTCAATATATATGTAATTAGCTCTGCAAGTATTAATGAATACATTGGTAATGAACGTTGGTATTGCGGTCGTTTTTGATTACCGAAAATAATTAATTGTTGGGTAGAATGAGTACTGAATGAAATAAATACTTAAAATAAATGAATGAATAAAATACTTAAAGGTGTCGTTTATATTGGCTTTTTGGAGGAGAAATAAAAAGAAATTCAGGTCCTTTAAAAGTTTTAGTGATTATTGTTATCCCAAAAAGAGGATGATCCTATTGCCTGCGGCGAAGGAATGATAATAAGGCGCACAATCATCTCATGATGCTTTTAGTTGTTATGGTGAATTTGTGATTTGATTTACTATGCTTAGTCAACGATGGAGTATTCATTATTCCCTTATCCTGATTTCTATCATCATTCAAATCATCATCAGCATCATCATCATCATCATCATCATCATCATCATCATCATCAGTCATCATATTCATTCATCAACCAGATCACCGATTCACCCATCACCATTCACCATCACCATCACCAATCACCACACCATCACCATCACGCACCACCCATCACCATCGACCATCACCATCACCATCACCATCACCACCCCAGCCACCACCACACCACCACCACCACCACCACCACCACCACACCCACCACACCACCACCAACACCAACCACCAACACCAAACACCAACACCCAACACCACACCACCACACAAACACCACCATCACCATCCAACCACAACCACCACCACCACCACCACCACCCCACCACCACACAACCACACCCACCCACACCACCCCACCACCAACACCAACCACCACACACACCAACACACCAACACACCCCCACCAACACAACCCCCACCACACCACCACCACCAACACCACCACAACCCCACCACCCACCACCACCACCACCACCACCACCACCAATAACCACCACACCACCACCAACACCACCACCACCACCCACATACACCACCACCACCACCACCACCACCACCACACACACACCACCACCACCACCTACCACACCACCACCACCACCACACCACCACCACCACCACACCCACCACCCCACCACCACCCTGCTTTAGAGACACAAGTTACTATATTGAGTGCCTCCATTCCCTTTTTTTTCTAAAGCAATATTATCATTATCATTATCATTATCATCATCATTCCACCTTTGTTCTAAAACTCAATATTATTAAATGACACCCCTTTAAACTAAAGGTTTTCGCAACCAAATGGAAACTATAAGGTTCATAATTCTAAGGTTATTCTCAATGCCAATTTCGAGTTGCAATGTTCATTAGCACAGCGGTGAACATTGAGCGGTGTTCTTGGGGATAACAGAATAGTCATTATGGGTTTATGTGGTAGCAGAAAAGACGAATTTCGTGTTTGTCTTCACTATTTTACGGTTTTACTTCGTGTGTGTTTGTTTTATGTGTTGTTTGTTTGTTTATGTTCGTGTGATGTGTGTCTATTCGACTTTGTCTCAGACTGCCTATCTGTCTGTCTCAGTCTCCCTCCCCCCTTCTCTCTCTCTCTCTCTTCTCCTCTCTCTCTCTCTCTCTCTCTTCTCTCTCTCCTCTCTCTCTCCTCTCTCTCTCTCTCTCTCTCTCTCTCTCTCTCTCATCTCCCCTCCCCTTCCTTCTTTCTCTCTCTCACCCTCCCCCACCCTTCTCCCTCTTACTCTGTCCCCCCCCCCCCATCCCTCCCCTTTCCCTCTCCCTCTCCATGTCTCTCTGAGCGTGTACCCGGCAGCTTGTCTTCACCACACGTACTCCGAGGTAAATAGGGCCACACCCCAGAGCACTATAAACTCCCTCTCCTCCACTCTCCTTCTTCCCCTTCCTCTTCCCCCTTCCCTCTCCTCCCTCCTTTCCTCTTCACTTCCTTCCTCCTCCCCTCACTTCCTCATCTTCCCTTCCCTCCCTCATCCTCCTCTTCACCCCTTCCTTACTCACCTCACTTCCCCTCTTTCCCTCACTCCCCTCTTCACCCACTCCCCCTCTTCACCTTCCCCTCCTCCCTCACTCCCCTCTTCACCCTTCCCTTTCCTCCACCCTCCCCTCACTACCCCTCTTCCCCCTTCCTCCCCTCCCCCTCACTACCCTCCCTCACTTCCTCCTCTTCACCCCTCATTCCCCCTTCTCCCACCTCCCCCCATACCTTTCTACTTCACTCCACCCCCCCCCTCCCCACCCCCTCCCCTTTTAAAAAGAGCCATATCATATAAGACTGAATTACCTTTATTTGTTGCTAAGGCCGTTGCTATTACGTCTTTACGGTGCCAATACGACCTTCTCTGCAAGTTTACGAGGGCAATGTACCCACAATTACGGGCAGTGGAGGCCGGAGGAATTGTCACTGCGAACGATACTGGTTTACGATGGGGCGGTGGGTGCTAAGCGGGGGAGGTGGGGGGAGAGGTGGGGGTTGGAGAAGGGGGGAGTGGAGAAATGGGGGGAGTGGGGTGGGTAGGAGAAGGGGGAAATGGGGGGTGGGAGAGGGGAAAATGGGAGGGTGGGGGGGTGGGGGTTGTGGGAGAAGGGGGAAATGGGGGTGGGTGGGAGAGGGTGGAAATGGGGGGGGGTGGGGAGAGGGGGAAATGGGTGGGGGGTAGGAGGGGGGAATGGGGGAGTAAGGGTGGGAAAGGGTGGGTGGGGTGGGTGGGAGAAGGGGGAGGTGGGGGTGGGGAATGGGGGGGGGAGAGGGGGGAGTGGGAGGGAGAAGGGGGTGGGGGTTGGAGAAGGGGGAGTGGGGTGGGAAGGAGAGGGGGGAAATGGGTGTGTAGGAGTGGGAGAAGTGTGGGTGGGGTGGGTGGGTGAAGGGTGGGTGGGGTGGATGGGAGAAGGGTGAGTGGGGGTAGGGGGAGAGGGGAGAGTTGGGGTGAGTGTGGTTGGGTGGGAAATGGGGGGTGGGGCTAGGAGGGAGAGACAGGGAGTGCAGAAGTGGGGGAGGGGGAAGTGGGGTGGAACTGGGAGTGAGAGAGGGGGGGTTGGAGTGGGAGTGGGGAGGGTAGGAGGGAGAGAGGGGGAATTAGGGTAGGCTAGGAGAGGGGGAGTGGGGGCGGAACTGGGAGTGGGAAATGGGGGTAAGTGGGGTTGGGGTTGGGGGTGAGATAAAGAGGGTGGGAGTGGGAGAGGGGAGAGAGAGAGAAAGATAGGGATTAGGAGTAGGGGAGGGAGGGTTAGTGGGAGTGGCAGACGGAAAGGAAGAGAAAGAGAAAGGAGAAGAAAAAGAAAAAATAGAAGGAGAAGCAGAAGAGAAGGATGAGTAAAAGAGGGGAATGGGAGTGAGGGAGTGGAGTGGTCGAGGGAGAGTGGAAGAGGGGATAGAGACGGGGGGAAGGGAGTGGGAGGGTTAGTAGAAAGTGGGAGAGGTAGAGAAAGAGTAAGAAAAAGAAGAAGAAGAAAAAGAAAAGGCAAAGGTAAAGGAGGAAGAAGAAGAAGAGAGAATGAGGGAAAAAGAGATAAAAAGGAAGAAAGAGAAGAGGGAAAGAAAAAAAGGAGAGAGGAGGAGGGAAAAGGAGACGAAAAAGGAGAAGAGAGAGAGAGAAAAAAAAGAGAGGGAGAGGAGATGGTAAGGGAGAGGAAGAAAAAGAAGTAGAGGGAGAGGAAGAAGAAGAGAGAAAGGAAAAATAAGAGGTAGAGGGAAAAAAAGGAGAAGGAGAATGAGGGAGGGAAGGAAGGAAAAGAAGGAGAGAGAGAAAGAAAGAGAGAGAGAAAGAGAAAACCGTATTCATTGTGACTGCTGTGGGAAAATGACGAATGAGAACGCAATATCTTCACAAGAGATGTATTTAACCAGTTTCGAATATTTCGAATATATTTGAAACCGGTTGAATACAGAGACACAGACACAGACAGACACAGACATAGACACATACACAGACACAGACACAGACAGACAGAGACAGACACAGACAAGATAAAGACACAGACAGACACAGACACAGACACAGACACACAGAGACCAAGACACAGACACAGACACAGAGACAGACACAGACAGACACAGACACAGACACAGAGACAGACAAGACAAAGACAAAGACAAAGACATAGACAAAGACAAAGACAAGACACAGACACAGACACAGACAAAGACAAAGACAACAAAGACAAAGACAAAGACACACAGACACAGACAGACACAGAGATTGACACAGAGATAAAGATAAGATAAAGAGAGCGAAAAGAGAATGAAAAAAGAAAGTAAAAAAAAAAAAAAAAAGAGAGAGAGAAAAAAAAAGAAAAGAAAGCGAGAAGGAGATTGCCAGAAGAGAAAAAGAGAGAGAGGGCAAGAGAGAGAGCGCGCGTGTGCGTGTGTATTTTTCCTTAGTCCTATCCCCCGATATCCCTAAGGACTCATAAGCCATTCACAGCGTTATCGTTATAGGGGAAAAATTGGGGGGGGTAGATGGAGGGGGGAAGGGGGGCTAGTATGACCAAATGGTGGGGGGGGAGGAGGGTTCCATTGGCTAGCTTTGGGGGGAGGGGGAAGTGTAAATGACAGGGAGGGGGGAGGAGGGGTCTATTGGCTAGCTTTGGGGGGAGGGGAAGTGTAAATGACCGGGGGGGGGGGGGGAGGGGAGGGGGGCGGTTAGATACATTGTCATCGGTTTGGTATTTTTTTTTTTTGAATGGGGGAGGGGGGTGTATTTGGGAACGGGTGGGGGGGGGAGGTTGTCGACAATTGACGGGGGTAGGGGGATGGGGGTTGATATGTGATGGAGTGGAGGGACGATTGTATATATCTGACGGGGTTGGGAACGAGAGCAGTAGGGGGGGGGGGGGGAGGAGGGGGGTTAAATAGATAGATAGAT
>NW_020871786.1:17500-20000 GCF_003789085.1 Penaeus vannamei
AAAATCACCGAAGGGAAAAAAATCGGTTTATTGGCCCTGCGAAATTGACTTTGTTGTGGAAAAGGGAAATGACGATGGTGATAATGATAATGATATTAGTTATTTGAAAGATGATAGTAATGATGATATTTACCGGTAATGTTTACAATGGAAGTGATGGCGACGTTGATGTAAATAATGGTAATAATAATGGTAATGATGATAGTAGAAATTATGGTAATGATGATGCCAAGAATGATAATAATTGATGTTATTTTCTTATTGTTATTATGAATTTGGTTATAATTATAACTGATTATAATTGCAGTTATGATTATATTAGAATATCATAATTGTAATAGTAGCATTATACATTGCCATAATTATTATCGTTAGCATTATTATGGTAAGTATAATTATGGTTATTATTATTGTGGTAAATATTATTATGGTAAGTTTAATTATGGTATTATTATTGTAAATATTATTATGGTAAGTTTAATTATGGAAAGTATTATCATTATTATAGAATTATACCATGATCCTTATTATTACCATTATTATGATGATGATAGTGGTGACGAGGAACACTAATATTTTAATTATCTTAAGATGATTAAGATCAACATCATCGCTTGTTGCTGTTGTCAAGGAGACGCGCAACAGTATCCCTAGGTTGCCATGTAATATCAGGAGGAAAGTCATGAAATAAGGAATTCATGCAGCCTCTGAAATGCCTGAAATGCGCAGTGCGAGAGACGAGTTCTAAACATGTTTCATCAGACTCTGGACTTTGTTTTGAAAGATGATCTGGGAAAAAATTGACGAAAGTTGTTTCTGTGATTTTTTGTCTGTCTGTCTGTCTCTGTCTGTCTGTCTGTCTCTTTCTCTGTCTCTGTCTCTGTCTCTGTCTGTCTCTGTCTCTGTCTCTGTCTCTGTCTCTGTCTCTGTCTCTGTCTCTGTCTCTGTCTCTCTCTCTCTCTCTCTCTCTCTCTCTCTCTCTCTCTCTCTCTCTCTCTCTCTCTCTCTCTCTCTCTCTCTCTCTCTCTCTCTCTCTCTCTTCTCTCTCTCTCTCTCTGTCCTCTGTCTCTCTCTCTCTGTCTTCTCTCTGTCTCTTCTCTGTCTCTGTCTGTCTCTGCCTGTCTCTCCTCTGTCTCTGTCTCTGTCTCTGTCTTTGTCTCTGTCTTTGTCTTTGTCTTTGTCTTTGTCTTTGTCTTTGTCTTTGTCTCTGTCTCTGTCTCTGTCTCTTTCTTTGTCTCTGTCTCTGTCTCTGTCTCTGTCTCTGTCTCTCTGTCTCTGTCTCTGTCTCTGTCTCTGTCTCTGTCTCTGTCTCTGTCTCTCTCTCTCTCTCTCTCTCTCTCTCTCTCTCTCTTTTCTTTCCCTTTCTCTCTCCCTTTCTCTCTCTCTCTCTCTCTTCTCTCTCTTCTCTCTCTCTCTCTCTCATCTTTCCTCTCTCCTCTCTCTCGTCTCTCTCTCATCTCTCTCTCTCTCTCTCTCTCTCATCTCTCGCTTTCGTTGCTAGGGGTCGATGGCAGCGGCTGCATGGACAGTAGAGATGAAGAGGCGATGCAATACAAGAAGGAGAAGATGAGAGTAGAAGAAGTAGTGTAGTAGAAAGAAGAAGAGAAAGAAGAAGAAGAAGAAAAAGAGGAAGAGGAAGACGAAGAGGAAAAGGAAGAGGAAGAGAAAGATAAAAAAGAAGAGGAGGAAGAAGAGCAAGAGGAGGAGGAAGAAGAAGCGGAAGAAGATGAAGATAAAAGGACAATACAATAAAAGAAGGAAAAAATAATTAGTAGTAGTAGAAGAAGAGAGAAAGATGGGGAAGTAAAGAGAATTAGCATAATGAATTTACAACCACCACGTTCGTGTATATGTGTGTGTGTGAGTGCGTGTGCGTGTGCGTGTATGTGTGTGTGTATATGTGAGTGCGTGTGCGTGTATGTGACTGCGCGTGTATGTTTTGTGTAAGTATGTGCGTGTATGTGTGTGTGCAGCGTGTACGTGTGTGTGTGTGTATGTGTGTGTATGTGTGTATGCAGCATTTAACGCCGTGGACTTTGGCTTTGTCGAGGCAGCAGATACGAAAAAATACCAAAGCTCGACGCCAAGTTCATATAAAGAAACCCATTTTATCTTCTAACACTGAAGGGATTTCAGTGTCGGTGTCGGAATATCTCAAAAAGATTTTTGATTTTTGTCGGAAACTATGAAATTGATTTGAGATTTTTTTTTAATACCACGTAGAGGCCAATAACACGGTCGCGACTTTTAGCGAGGGTTGATGGTGATGATGATGGTGACGGTGGTGGTGGTGATGGTGATGGTGATGATTGTGATGGTGATGATGGTGGTGGCGCTGGTGTTGATGATGGTGGTGATGATGATGATGATGATGATGATGGTGGCAGTGATGATGGTGGTGTTGAATGAATGGACAATGGTGATGGTGATGGTGATGGATGGTGATGATGATTGTGAAGGTGGTGCTGGTGGTTGTGATGATTGTGGTGGTGATGGTGAT
>NW_020871786.1:32500-42500 GCF_003789085.1 Penaeus vannamei
AGAGGGGAGAGGAGGGAGAGTGGGAGGGAGTGAGAGAGGGAGGGAGGGAAAGAGGGGAGGGTTCTATGTATGCCAACAACCCCTTCCGTTCAAGGGGAGTTCACTTTTGTCCTCGTACTTGAATCTGTGTGTGTGTTTTGAACCCCGTCAATAAATTCAAAGAACCCCCTCTATAAATATTGCGCTACAGAGGTTCTTTGTGACGAGACTAAGCGAGGGAAATTGGGGGTGGGGGGTGGGGGTTCGCCTGGAAGTGAGGGACATATGCGCAAAGCTTACAAAAACGCACGAACGCACGCGAGCAAGCATGTACGCAGTCACGCTCTATATATATACTGTACCTTGCTCATGCGTACGGACTTGGAAGCATCTTCTCATCATGATGATCAGTATCATTATCATCATCATCATCACTTTATCTTTTGTCATTATCATTATTATCATCTTTATCACTGTCATTGTCATTGTCATTATCATTATATATCTTATCCATTGTCATTATCATGTTATCATCATCATCATCATCATCATCATCATCATCATCACAATCATCATCATCAATCATCATCATTATCTGCAATCTGCATCCACTTCTACCCACCAATCCACACACACACCCACCCCACTCCCCACACACATCCACACCCACACCCCACCACACCCACACACACACACACCACTCCACCCCACACCCCCACACTCCACCCACACCCCACACCCCTACCCATCCACCCACACCCACACCCCACACCCACAACCCCCCATCCACACCCCCACATCCCACACCCACCACACACATACACAACACCCCCCACCACACCATCCCCACCCCCACCCCCACCCCACCATCCCCACACACAACACAACTGCCTCGAAATACACCTGCTTCCATTTACGTCCCGACCTCTCTTAAGATTTCCCGGCTCCGAGCAGAACCGCCCCGGGAGAGCCGTGCAAAGTGCAAAACGCGAGATTTATTCCCCGCTCACGCCCGCGACGCCCGAGCGAGTGGGTCTGCAGAGGGCACTATCAGCTGTCAGGTTTAATGCGAACTCATTAAACTAGCGAGATTAAGTAAATCGCCAAGAGGTAGTTGCAAGCGTTGCAGTGTTGCTTCTGTATGTCGTGTTAGCAGCTGATATTAATGTGGGTGGATGGGAATGGATTAAAAAAGAGAGATTAAAGAAAGTTGGAAAAAATAGAAAAAAGAGTTTTTTTTTTTTTTAAATAGGGGATAGAGAAGAAAAAGAGAGAAAGAGGGGGGGTATAGAAAAAAAAAAGATACAAAGAGAGGAAACTAGAGAGGAAAAAAGAAAGAAAAAGGGGGGGGGGGAAAAAAAAAAAAAAAAAAAAATAAGAAAAAAAGATGGGCATGTTTGGGATATCCAATTTATTCCTCTCTCTCCCCCCAATCCCTTTTGCAATATTAAGCCATTGTTCATTGCTATTGCACGAGTTCCTGAATAACGGATCTAAAATAGGCTATCAGTGAAGTCTCGAGCCCTGTCTTGGGCTTTGTTGCGCGAGTGTTGCAAGTTGCAGCTCACTCGGGCGGTGCGGCGATAATTGTCATTAGCGACGGGCTTTTCTCGCAATTGCTGTCGTAAACAAGGCTAATGAATGAGGCCGACACTCGCCTCCAGGGATTAAGGATCCGGTAAGTATCCTTCTTGTCACACCTCCCCCCCCCCTTCTACCCTTCACTCCCCCCCCTCCTTGCCCCCACTCTCATTTCTTTCCCCCCCCCTCCTCCCCTCCGTTCTCATTTTCCTCCCTCTTCCTCCTCCATTAAACAGATTTTTAGTAAAATATCCTGTTTAGACACACGCGCGCGCGCGCACCCACACCCACACACACACACACACTCAAACAAACAAACAAACAAACACACACAAACACACACAAACACACACACACAACACACACACACACACACACACACACACACACACAACACACACACACACACACACACACACACACACACACACACACACACAAACACACAAACAAACAAACACATACATACACACATGCACGTTTAAACCATCAAATATTTTCAGAATCATCACGCATCTCATGTGCATTGTTCAGGTGCGTCTGTTTAAAGTCAGCGGAAAAAGGACATTATACAGGAACGTATAATATTCGTGACGTCAATCAAGTACAAAAGCCGTAAAAGCGTATAATATTCGTGACGTCAATCAAGTACTAAAGCAAAGACGTATAATATTCGTGACGTCAATCAAGTACTAAAGTAAAGACGTATAATATTCGTGACGTCAATCAAGTACTGACGCAAATACGGTCGTCCAATCAAGTACTAAAGCAAAGACGTATAATATTCGTGACGTCAATCAAGTACTAAAGCAAGACGATAATATTCGTGACGTCAATCAAGTACTAAAGCAAAGACGTATAATATTCGTGACGTCAATCAAGTACTAAAGCAAAGACGTATAATATTCGTGACGTCAATCAAGTACTAAAGCAAAGACGTATAATATTCGTGACGTCAATCAAGTACTAAAAGCAAGGACGTATAATATTCGTGACGTCAATCAAGTACTAAGCAAAGACGTATAATATTCGTGACGTCAATCAAGTACTAAAGCAAAGACGTAATAATATTCGTGACGTCAATCAAGTACTAAAGCAAAGACGTATAATATTCGTGACGTCAAGTACTAAAGTACGTGACGTCAATCAAGTACTAAAGCAAAGACGTATAATATTCGTGACGTCAATCAAGTACTAAGTAATATTCGTGACGTCAATCAAGTACTAAAGCAAAGACGTATAATATTCGTGACGTCAATCAAGTATACGTCAAACAAGTACTAAAGACGTATAATATTCGTGACGTCAATCAAGTACTAAAGCAAAGACGTATAATATTCGCGACGTCAATCAAGTATCTAATATAATATTCGTGACGTCAATCAAGTACTAAAGCAAAGACGTATAATATCGTGACGTCAATCAAGTACTAAAGCAAGACGTATAATATTCGTGAGTCAAAGTACTAAAGCAAAGACGTATAATATTCGTGACGTCAATCAAGTACAAAAGCAAAGACGTATATATTCGTGACGTCATCAAGTACTAAAGCAAAGACGTATAATATTCGTGACGTCAATCAAGTACTAAAGCAAAGACGTATAATATTCGTGACGTCACTCAAGTACTAAAGCAAGAGACGTATAATATTCGTGACGTCAATCAAGTACTAAAGCAAAGACGTAATAATATTCGTGACGTCAATCAAGTACTAAAGCAAAGACGTATAATATTCGTGACGTCATCAAGTACTAAAGCAAAGTATATATTCGTGACGTCAATCAAGTACTAAAGCAAGGACGTATAATATTCGTGACGTCACTCAAGTACTAAAGCAAAGACGTATAATATTCGTGACGTCAATCAAGTACAAAAGCAAAGACGTATAATATTCGTGACGTCAATCAAGTACTAAAGCAAAGACGTATAATATTCGTGACGTCAATCAAGTACTAAAGCAAAGACGTATAATATTCGTGACGTCAATCAAGTACTAAAGCAAAGACGTATAATATTCGTGACGTCAATCAAGTACTAAAGCAAGGACGTATAATATTCGTGACGTCACTCAAGTACTAAAGCAAAGACGTATAATATTCGTGACGTCAATCAAGTACAAAGCAAAGACGTATAATATTCGTGACGTCAATCAAGTACTAAAGCAAAACGTATAATATTCGTGACGTCAATCAGTACAAAAGTACAAAGTACAAAGATAAATATTCGTGACGTCAATCAAGTACAAAAGCAAAAGACGTATAACGTCGTGCGACGTCAAATCAAGTACTAAAGCAAAGACGTATAATATTCGTGACGTCAATCAAGTACTAAAGCAAAGACGTATAAATTCGTGACGTCAATCAAGTACTAAAGCAAAGACGTTAATATTCGTGACGTCAATCAAGTACTAAAGCAAAGACGTATAATATTCGTGACGTCAATCAAGTACTAAAAGCAAAGACGTATAATATTCGTGACGTCAATCAAGTACTAAAGCAAAGACGTATAATATTCGTGACGTCAATCAAGTACTAAAGCAAAGACGTATAATATTCGTGACGTCATCAAGTACAAAAGCAAAGACGTATAATATTCGTGACGTCAATCAAGCAAAGACGTATAATATTCGTGACGTCAATCAAGTACTAAAGCAAAGACGTATAATATTCGTGACGTCAATCAAGTACAAAAGCAAAGACGTATAATATTCGTGACGTCACGTACTAAAGCAAAGACGTTAATATTCGTGACGTCAATCAGTACAAAAGAAAGACGTAATAATATTCGTGACGTCAATCAAGTACTAAAGCAAAGACGTATAATATTCGTGACGCGTACTAAAGTACGTGACGTCAATCAAGTACAAAAGTAAAGGAAGGTAAATATATATTATTCTGATGACTCCTGTTTCATGCATCTCAAAAGGATTTTAATTGCTGTACTGTTATGCTTGGACAACGCTTTGGTGCTGTCCTGTGTGTTTAAGAGCGTGTGTTTGTTTGTGTTTGTATTGTGTGTGTGTTTATTTGTGTGCTTGTTTATTTAAGTGTTTATTTGTGCGTGTTTTTTGTTGTGCGTGTTTTGTGTAAGTGTTTATTTGTGTGTAAGTGTTTATTTGTGTGTAAGTGTTTATTTGTGTGTAAGTGTTTATGTTGTGTGTGTGTTTATTTGTGTGTAAGTGTTTATTTGTGTATGTGTTTATTTGTGTGTTGTGTTTATTTGTGTGTGCGTGTTTCTTTGTGTGGTGTTTATTTGTGTGTTATATGTGTGCGTGTTATTTGTGTGTTATTTGTGTGCGTGTTTATTTGTGTGTGTGCTTATTTATGTGTAAGTGTTATTTGTGTGTGTGTTTATTTGTGTGTGTGTGTGTTTATTTGTGTGTGCGTGTTTATTTGTGTGCGTGTTTATTTGTTGTTTATTGTGTGTGCGTGTTTATTTGTGTGTGTGTTTATTTATGTGTAAGTGTTTATTTGTGTGTGTGTGTTTATTTGTGTGTAAGTGTTTATTTGTGTGTGTGTTTATTTGTGTAAGTGTTTATTTGTGTGTGTGTTTTATTGTGTGTGTTTATTTGTGTGTGTTTATGTGTAAGTGTTTGTTTGTGTGTGTGTTTATTTGTGTGTAAGTGTTTATTTGTGTGTAAGTGTTTATTTGTGTGTGTGTTTATGTGATTGTGTATGCATTTAGGCGTGTGTGTGTTTAATAAAGATTTTTACTTGATGCTGTTGGTAATTATCTTGGTAGCTCAGACAACGAACTTTTTTTTTTTTTTTTATTGTTTATTATTATTATTTTTTTTAAATCGTCTATTTCATCGGAGTCACTAATTCTACCTGGATTATTAAACCAGTCTACACGGTATAATATATTTTACAAATTCGAAGGGATATATAAAACTTATATAACTGAAACTACATCTGTACAGCTAAAAAAAAGAAAGAAAGAAAGAAAGAAAGAAAGAAAGAAAGAAAGAAAGAAAGAAAGAAAGAAAGAAAGAAAGAAAGAAAGAAAGAAAGAAAAAAAATATATATATATCATTAGGAAATCATGCTAAACATTCTGACACAGGCAACGATACTTTTTGAAATACAGCTGTTATCGCTACGTGACGGTTGGTATCCCTGGTCTTCCAATTACATCCGGGTATGCGCGGCTTATCCGAATATTGCAAGGCATATTCCATCCTTTACGGGAATAAAATCATCATCTCACGGTGAAGCATTTCGAGACAGAACGAAATAATTCGAAACCCAAAATACCAGCCTTGTCGTAATATAAGGTTCTGTTCCTGACTGAATGTTTCGACACCTAACGATTGTTTTCTGTGTAGCTGTACATCGCTCTTTATCTGTTTCGTTGTTTATTTGTCTTGAAAACAATTAGCGACCGAAATTGTGCAAAAAAAAATAAATAAGATATATATAAATAAATAAAATAAAATAAAAATTAATCCAAATAAAAGATAAAAATTAAATAAAATAAAATAATAAAGAATAAAAGAAAGGAAATATAAATACTTTCATTTAACTTTTCTGCACAGTCGCGCCCAAAATTCACGTACCAAAATGAAGCATCGAGAAACCCTCTCAACCGAACCCAAAAAGCTTCACATGAATTCGATTTTGGAGTCGGGATTCGAACCATGTTTTGATTCGAATTCTGTCCGAAGCTTTACGTTCTCAAATTACACTCTAAACGGTACCAAATAACGGGGCTTTATCACCGCTAGTACAGGGACAAGGATTCAGTGGAAGTCTGAAATATACCAGAATATGTCATATTATTGTTTGTAATCTAAAATACCGAATGATGTTGTGGCATATTTGGTTGGGAGAAATGTTTAACAAGTTGGATACAGACGAGTTATTTTCATATATTTATTGGTCGTTATTTCCTTCGTGTCTCTTATTTTCCTCCGATTCCTTTTATATCAAGTTTTATATTGCAGTAATAGTGATGGGATAATCTCTTCATTCCTTGATATTTATTTGGGTTCTTTTTCTACCTTTCGCTCTCTCATTTTTGTACTTTGCCTCTTTCTCTTTTTTTTTCACTTTGCCCATTTCTCTCGCTTATTTTCACTCTCTTGTTTTGGCGCTCTCTCTCTTCCTTTTTCTCCTCTCTTTCCCCTCTCCCTCTGCCTCTTTTCCGTCTTTCTCCCTCTCTTCCTTCTTTCTCCCTCCCTTCCCCTCTCATTCTCTTCCTTCTTTCTCCCTCCTTTCCCCTCTCCCTCTCTCTCTCTTCCTTCTTTCTCCCTCTCTTTCTCTTCCTTCTTTCTCCCTGCCTCTTCCTCTCTCCCTCTCCCCTCCTCCTTCTTTCTCCTCTCTTTCTTTTCTTTTTCTCCCTTCCCTCTTCCTGTCTCTTTTCCTTCTTTCTCCCTCCTTCCCTCTCCTTCTCTTCTTCTTTCTCCTCCCTTCCTCTCCCTCTCTCTCTTCCTTCCTTCATTCTCCCTCCCTTCCCTCCCCCCCCTCCCGCCTTTTGCTTAACTCCGCATCCAACCTTTTTCTCACACGCGCATCCTCTGTCTTTCCCTATTTCGTTTCTTTCTGACAACATTTTCCCCCGTCCCCTGCAATTGCCTATCGGGAAGTTTAGATTATTTTTATCTTGCGCTTCCCCCCCTTTACTCTCTCTCCGCATTTTTCCGGTTTTACGTGTGGCATCGCTTCGCACGACCCCATGTGGCTATTCGCACTTCAAAAAGGGGTGCGAATTTCTTCATATTCTCGCGGTTTTACAGCGGGTCTTTTTTTTCTGGCTTTCTTATATTTGAATAGATGTGTGCACGCGCTCTCGCACACGCACACGTACACGCACACGCACACGCACACGCCACACGCACACGCACACGCACACGCACACGCACACGCACACGCACACACACACACACACACACACACACACACACTCTTCTCTCTCTCTCTCTCTCTCTCTCTCTCTCTCTCTCTCTCTCTCTCTTCTCTCTCTCTCACTCTCTCTCTCTCTCTCTCTCTCTCTCTCTCTCTCTCTCTCTCTCTCCCTCCCTCCTCTCTCCCTCCCTCCTCCCCTCCCTCCCTCCCTCCCACCCTCTCCTCCCTCCCTCCCTCCCTCCCTCCCTCCCTCCCTCTCCTCCCTCTCTCTCTCTCTCTCTCTCTTCTCTCTCTCTCTCTCTCTCTCTTTTCTCTCCCTCCCCTCCTCCCTCTCTCGCTCTCTCTCTGTATATATATGTGTGTCTGTATCTCCTTTTTCTACACTAATTTATCCTCTCCGTCTGTCTTTTTTTCTCTCTCTCTCTCTTTCTCTACTCCCTTTTCACTCCCGTACCTTCCCACTTTCCGTAAATCATCCGACGTTCTCCGAAAAGGCCCGTATTTCCGACTCCCTTCGGACGCCGTGACTGACTAAGCACTTTCCGCAAGCAAACACCAGGTACATTATGGCGGCGCTGAGAGATATCGGGAAGCGCCACTCGGTATCCGACGATGACGAAATGTGTGTGCGCAGTCCTTTATCGCGAGACTTACTACTCCTTCGTTCGCTCGTGAGGGAGGGAGGAGGGAGGGAGGGAGGAGGGAGGGAGGGTGGGGGGGTTTGGGTGGGTTTTCGTTTCGGTTTGAGGAGTCGGTGCTTCGGTTGGGAAAAAAATGGTGGTTCGTTTGATTCGAAAAGATGGAAAAAAAAAAATGGTGGTTCGTTGACTCTAAAAGATGGAAAATCTTTGACTCTAAAAGATGGAAAAATCGTTCGTTTGGCTCTAAAAAGATGGAAAAATGGTGGTTCGTTTGACTCAAAAATATTGAAAAATGGTTTGTTGAGTTTGAGATTTGCTCTTTAGTTTTTAGATTTGTAATTCGTTTGACCCAAAAGATGAAAAAATGGTGGTTCGTTTGCGTTTGGGATTCCGTGCTTTTAGCCTTGAGGATTCGGTGCTTCGTTTGACTTTAAAAAATGGTTCGTATGAGTTTGAGATTCCGTGCTTCGTTTGACTTTTAAAAAATGGTGGTTCTTTTGAGGTTAATTTCCGTGCTCTTCGTTTGGTTTTGAGGATTCGTTGCTTCGTTTGACCCAAAATGAACAAAATGGTGGTTCGTTTGAGTTTCAGATCCCATGTTTCGTTTAGCTTTGAGTCGGTTTCGTTTGACTTTAAAAATGGTTCGTTTGAATTTGATTATACGTGCTTCGTTTAGCTTTGAGGATTCGGTGCTTCGTTTGAGTATGGGATTCGGTACTTTGTGCGAACATGGGCTTCGTTCACTGATCTCGAAATGAAACTGGATACATCATCTATTGTTTCATTTCTGAAGGCGACAAAAATTACCGGCGGCCATCTTGGACTACCTTGCAATGGAGTTATAGTTTGTTAAATACACTTGGAGCAGAGAAGAGTGGAAATTTTACATTTTATGATCATGTGTGGTATTGGCTGGGGCGTTTGGTATCTTTGGTAGCTTCTAGAAAAGCTGTTTTGTGTTATTTATGCAACTGAGGGGAAGGGTCTGCCTGGGATATGAAAAAGACGAGATTTTCTTTTTCGTCAATATGCCTCTGTATGTTCTAAAAAATATGGAAGCGAACTTTGCCAATATAAAGATACAACATATTTTGTCTAACAACACCTGCACATCGCCTGTAATGTACGCATCATGACAGTCCATATATCAAATGTCATAGACTAAACTACACAGGAAATGGTCAAGCAATGAAATCAATTTGATGTAATGTGCAACTCTAAATGTAAACACAGCTGTCAATGTGATGTAGACAGCGCGTGCTCCCTCAGTGCCTCAGCTTTCACATCGGAACTTGTCTCCCGTTGCCAGTATTTACTAGTTAGAGACAGAATCAGGCCAGAGATTTCCACACACGTATTCATTGACGTTTGAACTGATGAGAATTTTTAACTGAAGTAGGGTTAATGTACATGAAAAACTGGGGATCTGCCGTCTCGTCATCTTCCATACCAAATTTTTTTCTCCTTGAAAAATGGCCGAAAACACAACTTTCGACCCACTTTTTATTTATTTATTTTTATTTATTTGTTTATTTATGTTTAAATCAGTGGCTTCGTATTTTTTCTTCTTTCTTTTTAAAGGGTTTTAGACCATATTATAGTATATAGTCTATTTTTACTTTTTTGTTAGTGACTTCGTTGTTTCGTTAAGTAGCGAGACTCGGTGCTTCGTTCGACCAAAACAGCTTCGTTTGACTGTGAGATTTCGTGGTTTGTTTGACCATGGGCTCCTGTGCTTCGTTCAGATTTGAAGATTTAGTACTTCGTTAATCTGCAAAGAATCAGTGCTTCGTTTGACTGTGAGAATTCGTTGATTCTTTTGTCAATGAAAGCTCTGCAATTCCCTTGATTATGAGGATTCGATGCTTCGGTGGTTCGTCTGACGACTTGGTATTTTTTTCTCTTTATTTTTTTAACAGCGTCAGTGACATTGATGTTTGATAAAAAAAAAAT
>NW_020871786.1:45093-59136 GCF_003789085.1 Penaeus vannamei
AGAGGAAAGAGAGAGAGAGAGAGGAAAGAGAGAGAGAGAGAGAGGAAAGAGAGAGAGAGAGAGGAAAGAGAGAGAGAGAGAGGAAAAAGAGAGAGAGAGAGAGCAGTGAGAGAAAGAGAGAGAAAGAGAGAGTAAGAAAGAAAAAAAGAGAGAAAGAGAGAAAGAAAGAAAAAGAAAGGGAGAAAGAGAGAGAAAAGGAGAAAGAGGAAGAAAGAAAGAGAGAAAGAGAAAGAAAGAAAGAATGAAAGAGAAAGAAAAAAGAAAGGAAGAAAGAGAAAGGAGGAGAAAGAAAGAGAAAGAAAGAGAAAGAAAGAGAAAGGAGGAGAAAGGAGGAGAAAGAAAGAAAGAAAGAAAGAAAGAAAGAAAGAAAGAAAGAAAGAAAGAAAGAAAGAAAGAAAGAAAGAAAGAAAGAAAGAAAGAAAGAAAGAAAGAAAGAAAGAATTTAAAAAATGAGAAATCTTCATTCATTCAAAAACCATATCCTTATATTGCAACATGATGTATTCTATATTCTTTTCTCATACATGGCAAATAAAAATAGTTTAATCTATTATTTCTAACAATCATAAGAGTTGCAACTATGCTTTGACTATAACAATAAAGGCACTTCAAGAAAACATTAATACCTTATTATATATAACTGTTGGTAATAGATTTAAACAACTATTTCAGATACGAAAATATGAATCAGTGGTTTAAAGCCCAACTTGCTATGTAACAATTTACTTAACAAAGCATTTTTTTCGGTGTTTGAAGTGACAATCACTAATATCTATTAACATTTAGTAGACCGAAATTCTAGCACCAAAAAGAGCTCCTTAAAAAAGATATTGAAATACTTTAAAAAAAGGAATTTGCAACAAATCTCATCTCAATCAACGTCTCATTAGCACCTTGACCTTACACAACTACCCTTGAAACTCGTCTCCCGCGAATCACCATTCAAACACGAGATAAAAATGCAAAAATACACAAAATATAGTGAGACAGAGGATGGCACAACACGTATCTGCCGCTAGAACTTGAAAGAGGATTGGGAAAACCCCGCTTATACTACGAGAAAGATTCCCCCGAGCAACAGGTAGGAGGCGGCGGCGGCGGAGTAGTGAAGTCTCCCGTCCCCGCCTCTTGAGAGAGAAATGTGGTGCTTTGGTGTCTCTTATCACTGGCGTATTATCCGCTTAATAGAAAAGGGGGAGTGGTGTGAAATTTAATAATCGGTTCGTCGGGAATATAAGATCGCGAAGAGCTGGGACATGCACAAGGGGTGTTCATGTCTGGAGTCTAGACCAATGTCTCCAACACGACATCTTCTCCGCACTTATTCTACCCGTTGTCTCCACCACATCATCTCAAAACTCGTCTCCAACAAAGTAATTCCACTAGCCCGATCCTCGCCACATCCGCCGCTCACCGCCACCACCTGGCCCTTACTCCCGGCACCAACACTAACACTTTTTTCCCCCATTTCGAAGCTTTTCACTCCACCTGACTACCTATATCACTGTCCACTTCGCCGACGTTTGCTCAGAACTCGGTGCGTGAGTGTGACTCTTCTCCTATTAACTGCAAAGGCTCATAATCCTTTCCACTCCCTGTGGCAACCCTCCACCTGGAACGGCTGGATGGCGAGTCACTCGAACTGCCGCTCGCAGAACACCGCACCTTTTGTCGCTTATTCTTCACTTCCAAAAGGCTTCACGCACTCTTTCTGTCACGGTTATATTCCACTGGTTCTTTTGCACCGCCTTGTAATCCTATAAGCCACTATCGAAGCACATCCGGACGCCACGAGCCACAATTACCTGAGACGCCGAGTCCCGGTGTTCACAAACAAGAGTAAGTTCCAATAATGTCCACCACAGTGTGTCCTCGCCGCTTTATCTCTTGCATATAACACGTCGGTATACTCAACCATACACCAGCATACACCCGAGACACACCCGTACCCTATAACCCGCACTCAACGACTGCTTCGAGGTGAACTGACCTGCGCGGTGTTTGCAGGAGAAGTGGTGATCGTGGTGTGAGTGGAGGCGGTGGCACGCAGCGACGCCTGGCACTGGAGGAGGAGGAGGAGGAGGAGGTCCTGCCCGCGCGCGACACCAAACCCGCACCGCCGCCCTCCGCCACGCTTCGCTCCCACGCCCGCGCTCGTTTTACGTCTATTTCTGTATTGTCGCTTGTCGTTGGTACGATTCGACGATGGATTATTTTTTCGAAAGACGACCGGGATGGCGGATCTGTTTTATCTCGCCGGACGCGCGGTAAATAAAGGGAAAAAGGTGAACGAAAATGGCAAGGGTGAGCGAAGGTTAAGGTGAGCGTATGGCTTCCCGAGGCGCGGGAGGGGGCGGGGGAGGAGGCGGGGGACGCGTCCTGGCCTGCGGGCATGAGAGAGGGATACTCGCCGCACCTGGGCTACACTCGCTCCCCACCAGATGTCTTTGTGCCACAGCTTCTATCAGAAAAAGCTACCCAGTCCGTTTACTCAGATATCAGACTGTATTTCGCGGCTACGGACTATCCGTCCTTTTAATCAAGATGCTCCGCCGTCGATAACCAGATCAGCATACCCACAGCATAGCCTTGTTGATCACGAATAACTAACTCCATTTGACGTGCGGACACTGGAAATCTTTGTTCCAGTCGTAAGGTTTTTTAGTAATGACCAGTACCTTTTCATTCGTTGTGTAAGGTATAAGCGCACATACAGATTGAGAATAGTCCAAGAACCCCGTCTATTGTAACGTTCCAGGACAACTGAAGTCACCTTGTAAGATGTCTTGGAAGGCACCCAAGCGAAGACAGCGAGCCAAACCGAGGCGCGGCCGTTGGTGCTCACCTGGCGCGACATACACACGTGGCAGCACCGCACCCTTCGTGACACCTTCCTACCCTCTACACCTATGTGACAAGACATGAATAAATGCTCTTTGGAAGGACAGTCCCTCCTCAGATTCAACCTTTACAACGTACGAAGGCGGCAGAGTAACGGTCTGCGGGAGAGAATCCGTCCGCTAGCGGTGCCAGGATCATGTTCTAGTGCGCATCGATAGTCATCTGGAAACAAAGGCTCCTGGAGTAGGGCTTCGCTTTGTCTCATATCCTGTGATCCCCCCCAACACATGTCCCGCCTGGGCACCAGTCTTGCGTTCCTCCTCGCCAGCAGGAGCGTGGAGGGCGCTATCACGTCTTCTCCCTTGTGTTCGCCGTTGACCTTTCCAGGGTCCGCGTGGCCGTGTAGGAGGCAGGCACGCTCGCTGACGGCGCCTCAGCAGGGTCATGAAGGAGGAATGTTAGACGGCGTGGACGTGCCTGAAGAAGAGACAGGATACCGGAGATGTGTTGTAAGACGGAAGTGGCTGGGAGGGCAGGGCCGCCGGGGGGATGGAGAGCTGTGCTGGCTCCTCGCGTCCATTGTTCAAGGGTTAGGCGGCGTCACACTGCGGCACGCTGGACGCTGCCACACCACCCGCCATAACGCTCCTTGCGGTTTTGACTGGATTCGGAGAATTACGGGCCCGTAATTACTCTCTAGGAGCGCGAGCGCGTTATTTGCATCCAATTAATATTCCCATTTGCACGCGCATTGCACGGAACTCCTTAGTAATTAATAATAATGAGTAGTCTTTCGTAATTATTGTTTCATGATAGTTTCGGTTATTTCCGTAACAATACGACAGAGACTTTGGCCGAAACAAGCGAAGGAGAGGTTGGATCATTACTTACCCTAGTTGACATCTACAGGAAACCCAGTCTCGTTCAACGTCATGATGTAACTACACGCGCGATTGCTATGACTTTTAAGCAGATTTCATATTTATTATTGTCTCTTGAGAAGGATATTCAGATACAGGATTATGCAAATTTATTATTTTTTCACTCAAGAAAGAAACAAATTACTGCATTTCGAAAGTTCGGTTCCCCTTTCTTTTCGACTCCAAGGCTTCGAAGGATTTAAAACGTGCCTGAAGGAGTACGGACGAGCCAGACAAAGGGAGGAGTAACCCTAATAGTCTCTTATCTGACTCCGCAGGAAGCCCGGCCGGTGCAGCCAACACTCCGTGACACCGGGAGTTTGGCGACAGGTGTTCCTGATGCAAGACTTGGTGGGGCCTCTCGATGCTCCCAGAGGCGCTTCTGGCGGTTCGCTGCCGACGCCCGCCTCTCGGCTCGAGGGCGGGCGTATCCTGAGGTCGTTTGGCCTCCGCCGCGTTTCCCTTTTCCCCCAAATTGCGCTTAAGACTACGTTCGATCGTCGATTTCTCTCTCTCTCTCTCTCTCTCTCTCTCTTCTCTCTCTCTCTCTCTCTCTCTCTCTCTCTCTCTCTCTCTCTCTCTCTCTCTCTCTCTCTCTCTCTCTGAGTACTGCTACTTGTATGATAAATTAAATGTCTATGATTAATACTAGCATTTGTCCCTCATATGTAAATGTACATACATGCACACACACACACACACACACACACACACACACACACACACACACACATATATATATATATATATATATATATATATATATATATATGGTGTAATTCGCATATACAAATATGTTTATATAATATATATATGTGTATATGTATATATATATATATGTATGTATATACGCGCATATATAATTTGTGCGCGGTAATGTATATCCAAGGATAAGCGAAGGCAAATTGTATGGATTTCCGCAGACATCGCTTCCCAACGTCTCCTGGCTGCCTCCCTTCGCCGGACACCAGCCGCGGCGGTGACGGGGTGCCTCGGGGATGGCGATTCGGTCCCCCTGGGAGAAAGTAAAGTAGGGAGAGGTCAACCCCGCGGGCGTAATTACCTGGACGAGGGGCGGAGGAGGCAAAGGCGCTGGGGGGGGGAGGAGGGGAGAGGGGGGGAAGGATGAAGGGGGCTGGCAGGCAAGCGGGGGATGGAGCGCGTTAGGGGGGGGAGGGGGGGGAAGGAGAGCGTCACCTGAGGACAAGGGTAGAATCCCCGCACAAGTTCGTCTCACAGCACTCCTACACCAGGCCCTCGCGTCCGCCGATTGCTGCAGTTCACACTAGATGTTTAAATTAAATATGTACTTGGAGTTTACCATCATGGATTCTTAGAATTTGGGATACTATACAGTCATTAAACTAATATTCCTGTTCAGTTTTTTTAGATATGCTTTCCAGGAATATCTATATACATCGTGTTGGCACAATGCCTCCATGCCCCAAGTGAGAAATAAGCAATCGTTTTCGTAATATCTTGAGTCATTTCCTTCAAGAAAACTCCTCAACACGCAACCGATGGAAAATCCGAAGCCTGGAGCTTACAAAAGCCTGTGCGAAGTTGTGGAGGTGTTGAGGGGTTTGGAGGCACCAGGCGGCCCCTTGGGACCGCCAGGTAGCAGAAGCCAGGCGGGCCCGCACCACCACAAAGGCTCTACCTGCCTCCCTGGCCCGCCATCACCACCACCACCCTCTACCTCACACACGCAGCCACGCACTCCTCACAACCTTCATCTGATCTGATCTAATCTGCGCACATTACTGCTTGGGTAAATTTCCTTGGATTTGACATTCTGCAAGATCGTTCGCGTCTTTCTTATCATGGATGGACAGACGTAAATGAACGAAGAAATGGAGGCGGGTTGTCCGTCCCTCCTCTCATGAATGCACAGGGATCGCCAGTGCGCTTGAGTGATCGGGCCGGCACAGCCATGGACGACTGCCGATCCCGGGAAGAAAATATTCGGTTCACGAGAGGGAAGACGACACTCGGGGCGCCAAGAAGTGTCGGCTGCGCCCCACGCCTTCTTTGTGTCCTGGAAGGGACCGCTTGCCGTACAAGCAAGAGGCAATTATTTGATATTTTCATTCCCGCGGACCTGGTAGTTAGAGATGTAAGCGCTAAGCGACGTTGCTTGGCATGAGTTTTATCCCTTGTTCAGAATTTTACTCCAGTATTCAAAATTGTACCAACGGAAGGCCCTAGCCGGCCTCCAAGATTAATAATGGGTCTGAGGCATCCCTTCCTGGTAAATCTGGCGCCAGGAGGCAAGACAGAGGAGCGAAGGAAAAGAGGAGGGAAGGAGACAACAGCGTGGAGCGTGGTGGTGGATGTGGTGATGGAGGAACCGGCAGTGAAGGTCAGCAGCTGGCACCCGCCCCGCCCTGCCCTCCATCACCGCTACTCGGCCACCAGGTGTCCCCGCGCCAAACCTCCGCCAACCGCCGCCACCCCCGCCTCCATTACAACGTTCTTAACCATCACACCTCCTCTACCACAACACCAGTCCTGCATTCCCTCTCTGAACCCACAAATGCAAGCGTAAAGCACACGTCCCCCCTCAGTCTATCGAAGACGAACCGAGCTCCGTGCCTCCAGTCCCCTTCCCCGCCCGGACGTTACGGGCGGGACGGTTTGGACCAAGCGCCCCCGTCACCATGACTGCGTGTGCTCGACAGCCAGTCATTAGCGAGCGTGGGCACAGTAGCTCACGATCGCATGCCAAGTATTAAGCACGCCGCTGTAAGATTTATTACGGGCTTCTGTATGACCTCGGAGATGGCTGCTTTCTTGTGATTTCAGTTATTATTCAAAAACTCTTTGACATCCGGTCGAGTATGGTAGATCTAGTAAATAATTCCAGCATTCTAAGGCTTGCGCTGTCAACAATATGCCAAAAAGGTGTAAATATTCTTTTGTGTTAAGTCGCAATGGAAGCAAGATTATGCAGGCCTGAAAGTTCGTCTTCATTTTCACTTTCACGATTCTGCCAAGAATCAAGTTGTATAAAGGACACAAGAAGGAGTCAGTGTCTTATTCCTTCTTTCCTATATCGCCACAATCGGTACAATGGACGCTAGTTGCTAATCTACGCCTCGAAAAAAAAATCTCATAATACCGCGGGCTTAGCAATGACTTTCGCAATTACGTGTTACTTTGTAGCACTGCTTCTGCATTTCGGTATTGGTATTATCATCAAAATAAAATTCTAAATAAATAATTCTCATAGCGAGGTTCGCGTTTTCGTATTACTTTATAATATGGTATACTATACATCCATTTCTTACATTTTTTCCTATTCCTTTATTAGATTTTCGTCCTAAATTATTATTATTCACACAATAAATGTATTACCATTAAATTATTGACATCCTCCTCCTGCTCATTGCTATTACAGATTACGCTAGCGTTAACGGCATGTGTATGTGCGTGGGTGGCCAGAGAGGGGGAGGGCAGGGGAGGGGGGGATTATCGGTGAAGGGTGACCACGGGATCCGGGGGGGGGTGAGGGGGGGCGTGGAAAGGGCGAAGGAAGGGAGAGCTCACGGGATGCGGGCGTGAGTTGCAGCCTCAGCCGTCCGTGTGGGTCTGTTCAAGTGCCTTGAGACTAATATATTAATGAGAAATCTACCGCCGGAGCCAATCCTATCGAGTCAAAACAAATATGAATATAAACAGCCTCATCCATAGCATTGCTCTTTCATTAACAGACTATGCGATTTGTTGATTTTTTTTTTATATATCACATAACACCTGCGGATCTTTGTGTCATTAAATCGACCATGGAAGCTGAAACGGGAGGAAGAGGGGTGTCGCATTGGGGGTGGAACTGACTGGGGGGGGGGCGGCGAAGGGTGGGTCGTGGGCTGGGGAGTGGGCTGGGTGGGGGGGAGCTACATGGGGAAGCGAGGGGGGTGGTGGTTACGGGATACGGGCACGGGTCGGTTGCATCAGCATCAGCTTCGGGAGAGGGGAGGGGGAGGGGAGAGGGTGGTTGAGCAGCACCCTGGCAAAAGTTATTGATCGATAGTTCCCATGGCATCGATAGACGCCATCTGGGGGCCGTCGCGGTCACCACGGCTTCGGATGGGGACGCCGCTGCCCGCTCCCCCTGGCTCTCTGCCCGGCGCGCGAACCTAACTGTGGATACGTGGCGGAGGTGCATATCCCTGCTGTCTGCCGCTGTCTGTCCATGTGCAGCTGCCTGTTTATCATTATTCCTTTGTCTGTCTCTTTATCTTTATTCATATATCCATCTTTGTGTGTTTGTTCATTTATCTATCTTTGTATGTTTTATTCATTTATCCATCTATCTATCTAATCAATGTATCTGTCTATCTGTCTGTATTTCCATCTATCTGTCTGTCTGTACAATTCAGCTGCCTGTTTATCATTATTCCTTTGTCTATCTCTTTAATCTTTATTCATATATCCATCTTTGTGTGTTTATTATTATCCATCTATCTATCTATCAATGTATCTGTCTATCTCTTTATCTTTATTCATATATCCATCTTTATATGTTTATTCATTTATCCATCTATCTATCTACAATGTATCTGTCTATCTCTTTATCTTATTCATCATATCCATCTTTGTATGTATTATTAATTATCCATCTATCTATCTATCAATGTATCTGTCTATCTGTCAGAATGTTAATCTATCTGTCTGTCTGTCTGTCTGTCTATCTATCTATCTATCTGTCTGTCTATCTGTCTGTCTATCTGTCTGTCTATCTGTCTGTCTATCTGTCTGTCTATCTGTCTGTCTATCTGTCTGTCTATCTGTCTGTCTGTCTATCTATTTATTTATCTATCTATCTTTTTATCTATCAGTCTGTCTATCTGTCTGTCTATCTATTCATCTATCTGTCTATCTTTTTTATCTATCTGTCTATCTATTTATTTGTCTATATATCAGCAAGTCTACTTATCTATCTGTGCTCTATCCATATGTATATGTGTCTATTCATTCATCTGTGTATCTGTCTACTTATATGTCTATCTGTGTTTACCTATATGTGTAATATATGTGTGTGTGTGTGTCTGTGTGTGGAAT
This sequence comes from Penaeus vannamei, assembly GCF_003789085.1. Taxonomy (NCBI): domain Eukaryota; kingdom Metazoa; phylum Arthropoda; class Malacostraca; order Decapoda; family Penaeidae; genus Penaeus; species Penaeus vannamei. The sequence continues at coordinate 53,919 of NW_020871786.1, forward strand.
ACACACACACAACCACACACACACCACACACACACACACACACACACACACAACACACACACACACACACACACATATATATATATATAATATATATATATATATATATATATATAATATATATATATATATATATATATATATATAAGGGGTGAGAAGATAGAGAAGGATATATAGAGAAATATAGATTGATTGATTGAGAGAGAGAAGAGAGAGAGAGAGAGAGAGAGAGAGAGAGAGAGAGGAGAGAGAGAGAGAGAGAAGAGAGAGAGAGAAGAGAGAGAGAGAGAGGGGGGGGGGAGAGAGAGAAGAGAAGTAGATCAATAGGTAGATAAAGATAAGATAGACAGATAGATAGGTAGAATGGATAAGTAGATGGAGAGAAAAACAGTTAGATAGATGGATATAAAATAATGTAGACATATGGATAATTGTAGATATATTGATAGATCAACAAATATAGACAAATGGATATATACATACAAATATACAAATAGATAGATAGATATAAATATATTGAGTGATACAACACACGCCACCACACGCACACGCCGCACACACACACAGCACACACAACAACACACACACACACACACACACACACACACACACACACACACACACACACACACACACACATATATATATATGTGTGTGTGTGTGTGTGTGTGTGTGTGTGTGTGTGTGTGTGTGTGTGTATATATAAATATATATAATATATATATATGATATATATGAATATATATATACATATATAATATATATATTATATATATATATATATATATATTATATATGTATATATATACATATATATATATATACTATATATATATATATATATATATATATATATATATATATTATTTACATATACATTCATATGTATGCATATACATATGTAATATATGATAAATAAATATATATGTGTGTGTCAGTTTTATTAGTCTGTTTTCTTCTACCATAGTTAGATATTATATACGTATATATATATGACAGTACATATATGAATTGTATATTTCTGCACAAACATATATGTATATATGTGTGTGTGTCTGTATATAATATGATCATATCATGCTCTTAGAACTTTCAGTATTGAAATAAACTATGTTCTCTTGTATCGAAAATAAACTGAGACGTCTGACCTCGCTGCCGCCCATTGACCCTTGTTCCCTCCCCGTCACCTGAAGTGGGGTCAAATACCTAGCTTATGGGACACTTTACGAGGTCAAGATGAGGATTGACCCTGTATGGGTCACTTCGCACCTAGCTCATTGTTTTGTTATTTGGGCCTCCTGTTCCTCGTCTTCCAAAAACCGTCACTTGGCCCAGGGTTGTGAACGGCTGGGAAGGGGGGGGGGAGGTTAGGCTTGGAAGGGGGGGGGAGGTTAGGCTGGGTCCACACAGGTGACGAAACACGGAGGGAATATTGGTACAAATTGCTGTGTGGGTGTGGGTGTGCTATAAAACTCACACACGCGTACATGGATGAATATATGTGTGTGTGTATATATACGTGTGTGTGTGTGTGTGTTTGTTTCTGTAACTGGCATATGTTTCTTTTCAATAATATTAATATCAGTGCAGCGATAAAAAAAGATGTAGTAATAGTCTGTTTTTACTGATTTTATAAGCAATGCCATTTAATTGATAATATATTTGAGTAGCAACATCAGTAATAATGATGATGATGATAATTAAGTTGATGGAAATGTTAATGCACAATTAATTACCAGCGAAAAAACAGTATCATTATACGTTATTATCGCTTACCGTACCACCAAACACCGAAATATCATATTTTTTTGTGAATCTTTAAAAATAACACCAATATGGATATTAGTGCCGCCATCTATCATTTAAAAAATACATCTATCTACATAATCACTCCGCTAATTATATTCATTTAAATATCCCCATGAATAAGCAAAGCAGGTGTGGTTGGCAGTTATGTAGTTGGGGAAATTGGGCTTAGAGACAGGGAGGGGGCGGGGGTGGGGGTGGGGGGAAGGGGGGGGTGGGAGGAGGTCAGGTGTGGGTCAGTTGGGGTTAAAGCTAAAGGATTTTCCCTGATAAACTCTGTGGAACTTGTCTGACCTCATGGCACGTGATTATAAATTGGCAATTAAAAGAAATAACTGAATAGTTTTATTATATATTAGGAAGAGTGTTAGGATTGTTAGATTTATGATCTTGGCTTATATCGGTATTGCTTTTAAGATGAATGTTTAGATAAGACGGGTGTTTACAAAATAAAAGTTAGATACAGGACAATCAGTAAGAGAGCACCACACGTTCCCTACAACCGAGCAGTTCCCCTCAGATTATCTTAGCCAGGAGAACAATGCTCTTCCAGTGGCTATTAAAAGATATTTCCCCTCCTGAAAGTTTTACGGGATAAATATTCACTTTCCTCTATTTTACCGACGGATAATTCCCCTCACTTTAGACCCGACTCCAAGTTGACTGCGTTGGAGGAAAGAAACAACTTTGCAGTGATAGTTAAGGTTAAAGTAAATCAAGATCTTCAGTACCTAAAAGCTTATATACATTGCTGTGAATATTTTTTTTTGAAATAAATTCGACATTTAATTTCTTAATCCCGATAAAGTAATGCAATTATCTTTACAATGAAGTACCTGCATGTGAATAGTCTAGTTTATCGCGGAGTATACAGTAATATGAACTTATCTCCTATTCCATGACGTCTATGTTGATTGGGCAGCGAACATTACGTCGAACATCAACATGGAGCACTTCTTTCTGCCTACATGACGAGAAAACAAGACACTTAAATCATGCCAAACGATTATTTAGAAAAGTTCTCCCACCGTACGGTCGATTTTGTAATCCATTTACGAGTATCCGCCAAGGCATAGCTTGAGAAAACCGCTTCTGTTTGTTATCATCTCCAATTTGGAAGAAATGGTGCTCTTGTATTCCTGCGTTTCCGTATAAGCACATGACTAGGAAACATAAACATAGAAAGAAGGACCAGGAAACATAGAACATCGAAGGACCAGGAAACATAGAACACAGAAGGACCAGGAAACATAGAACAGAGAAGGACCAGGAAACATAGAACATCGAAGGACCAGGAAACATAGAACAGAGAAGGACCAGGAAACATAGAACATCGAAGGACCAGAAAACATAGAACATAGAAGTAATAGGAAACATAGAACAGAGAAGGACCAGGAAACATAGAACATAGAAGGACCAGGAAACATAGAACATAGAAGGACCAGGAAACATAGAACATAGAAGGACCAGGAAACATAGAACAGAGAAGGACCAGGAAACATAGAACATAGAAGGACCAGGAAACATAGAACATAGAACGACCAGGAAACATAGAACATCGAAGGACCAGGAAACATAGAACATAGAAGGACCAGGAAACATAGATAGAAGGACCAGGAAACATAGAACATAGAAGGACCAGGAAACATAGAACATAGAAGGACCAGGAAACATAGAACATAGAAGGACCAGGAAACATAGAACATAGAAGGACCAGGAAACATAGAACATAGAAGGACCAGGAAACATAGAACACAGAAGGACCAGGAAACATAGAACAAAGAAGGACTAGGAAACATAGAACATAGAAGGACCAGGAAACATAGAACATAGAAGGACCAGGAAACATAGAACATAGAAGGACCAGGAAACATAGAACATAGAAGGACCAGGAAACATAGAACACAGAAGGACCAGGAAACATAGAACAAAGAAGGACTAGGAAACATAGAACATAGAAGGACCAGGAAACATAGAACATAGAAGGACCAGGAAACATAGAACATCGATGGACCAGGAAACATAGAACATCGAAGGACCAGGAAACATAGAACATAGAAGGACCAGGAAACATAGAACATAGAAGGAACAGGAAACATAGAACACAGAAGAACCAGGAAACATAGAACATAGAAGGACCAGGAAACATAGAACATAGAAGGACCAGGAAACATAGAACATAGAAGGAACAGGAAACATAGAACACAGAAGAACCAGGAAACATAGAACATCGAAGGACCAGGAAACATAGAACATAGAAGGACCAGGAAACATAGAACATAGAAGGAACAGGAAACATAGAACACAGAAGAACCAGGAAACATAGAACATAGAAGGACCAGGAAACATAGAACATAGAAGTAAGGAAACACAGAACATAGAAGGACCAGGAAACATAGAACATAGAAGGACCAGAAAACATAGAACATAGAAGGACCAGGAAACATAGAACATAGAAGGACCAGGAAACATAGAACAGAAGGACCAGGAAACATAGAACATAGAAGGACCAGGAAACATAGAACATAGAAGGACCAGGAAACATAGAACATAGAAGGACCAGGAAACATAGAACATAGAAGGACCAGGAAACATAGAACAGAGAAGCACCAGGAAACATAGAACATAGAACGACCAGGAAACACAGAACATCGAAGAACCAGGAAACATAGAACATAGAAGGACCAGGAAACATAGAACATAGAAGGACCAGGAAACATAGAACACAGAAGGACCAGGAAACATAGAACAGAGAAGGACCAGGAAACATAGAACAGAGAAGGACCAGGAAACATAGAACATAGAAGGACCAGGAAACATAGAACATAGAAGAGACCAGGAAACATAGAACATAGAAGGACCAGGAAACATAGAACATAGAAGGACCAGGAAACGGAACACAGAAGGACCAGGAAACATAGAACATAGAAGGACTAGGAAACATAGAACATAGAAGGACAGGAAACATAGAAATAGAAGGACCAGGAAACATAGAACATAGAAGGACCAGGAAACATAGAACAGAGAAGGACCAGGAAACATAGAACATAGAAGGACCAGGAAACATAGAACATAGAAGGACAGGAAACATAGAACATAGAAGGACCAGGAAACATAGAACATAGAAGACCAGGAAACATAGAACATCGAAGGACCAGGAAACATAGAACATAAGAAGGCCCAGGAAACATAGAACAGAGACTAGGAAACATAGAACATCGAAGGACCAGGAAACATAGAACATCGAAGGAACCAGGAAACATAGAACATAGAAGGACCAGGAAACATAGAACATAGGAGAATAAACAGCGCTCTTGTAGTCGAGCTTCCGTATAATAAACTTGAATCGTAAATCAGTTTAATCCAGGATAGGTTACATTAGCTGCAAATTTTGGTGAGGTTAGGTTACGTT
>NW_020871786.1:61736-69236 GCF_003789085.1 Penaeus vannamei
AATAACAACCTACCACAGCAAACAAAAAATAGAGGAAAAACACTAAAATCAACATCAGCTGCAATCAGCCGTCAGACAAACATAAACATCCACTCAACAGCAATTCACGGCCACCGAAGGAAAGGAAAAATAAACATCTTGACCAGTAACCACAAACTCCCATTTTCAGTCGCCCAAAGATATTGACTCTTGAATATTTGATTTTCTGAAAGGGTCCACTTCAAATATTCCCAGAAAAAACAACCTCAGCAACCATTATCACCTACTTGCTGTGAGAATCACGTGAGCCGCGGCCTCGGTTGACCTGACACGGCAGCTGTTAAAGCCATCAGATAGGCTGGCCTCCTGCTGTCGGGCAAGGCGGGGGTTCGAGCCACGCTTCCCCCGAGACGCGCAACCTTTCTTCCGACTCGCTGCTTTCACGCGCGGACAACGGGGAAACGGCATTCGATTCGCTCTGCCGCGGCGATGTTTGTTCATCAAGGATCCAGCGGCCAAGAAGAAAGGACGGGGATGCGGGCAAATTCCTGTAAACGATAGTCAAGGTTTTCGGTCTTTTTAGACCCCGGCTACTCCGCAAAAATGCAGCTTGGGTTCCACATGAATGCTTCGCAGAGGAATTCATGAGTGATTGATAGCATATCCTTAGCGAATATGATTTACGTTTTTACGTAAACATACCCGCGCCTCTATCAAATAAATCAATAAACGGCACAAGCTACGGAGGTTTGTGAATATAATTAATTAGTCACATAGAGACTCGGCCTCGCTCCTCCAGTATTCAAGACCTGACCCGACCTGACCTGACTTGGTGGGCTTGTCACTTATCATTAAACCAGGATTCTATTAAGTGAAAACCTTTATATGTGTTCTTGAAGGGGCAGCACACGACAGCGAAGTCAACACAGAAATGATGGAAGACAAACTTTACGAAGGCTTTTCCGTGAAAGGTCGGGAGGTGATGTCTTCATATTAATAGATATATAGTCTGATTTAGGTAATGCAACAGGAAAATGTGATGGTGAAAGCTGTGTGTCTTTCAATATATATATTTTTTTCATTTTTCCTTTCTGTCTCTTTATATGATATACAATAAGTGATTTTCATAAAACCTTTTGGGGCATTTTGCTTACATAAGTTTCTGGAGTGTGACGTCTAATTGCTATGCGTATAAAAATAAATGCTGTTCATACAAAAAAATAATAAAGTCAGACATTTCAATCAGTATATTTCTATACTTGATGTGCTGATACTAGACCTTGTTTTTTCATTATAAAACAATGATGCAACAAATATCATGTTACTTCTTAAAAACGGTTTGTTGACAACATTATCAACGATTTACAAAATTTTCAAAACTCTATCTTTTATAAGCAGGGTCATTTAAAGCGAAAATCATATAGCATTGTAAAGGTCTTGTCATATTTATGGTGGTGGTAGTGATAATGACGATGATGACAGCGATGATGATGGTGATGATGATTGTAGTGATGATGATGAGGATGATGATGGTGATGATTAGGAGGAGGAGGGGGTGGTAGCAATATGGTTGACGACACTGATGATGGTAATAACGAGGGTAATAGCAATCAAAATAATCCTGATTTCTTTTTTTTGTGATAACTTCTCGAGGGGGAAATACTATTCTTCTTTATCCATTGCCATACCTTAATCCATTAATACACTACCCGTACTCCAAAACCATTTGATATTTGCCTTCAGCACGCTCATACATCGACCTTTTTTCTAGCTTAATTAAATCAACAGGGAGCATCGGAGCAGTTCCAGCCCGCCTGCCGAAAACTCCTTTCATCCCAAAATAGACTACTCCCTCGAAATACAAAAGGAAAAAATAGTTAAAATGACTTTCCAGAAGCAAATATTTCTCCCATTCATTTCTTCATTCTACATTTCACAGCGTCACTCCTTAGTGAATGATGAATAGACAGGAAGCTCATTTTTTCTGTTCACTATCCATTATTCTGAGACACCTTTTGTGCCGTTTAAATTAACACGGAGTTTACAATGGGCGTAAGAGGAGGCGCCCTGGCCGTGGGAAGCTGCTGGGGAGGCGGCTTCGTGCGGCTGTTGTTGCTTGTCCTTGTTATTGTTGTTGTTGTTATGTCCTTGTTTTTTTATGCTTCTTTTGTTCGGGCATTTCTTTATGGTCTTAGGGGGATTGGGGGGGGGTAAAATGACTTTTTTTAAATATAAATGTCTGGTTTTAGTTATCAGTTGTCGACATTATCCTGGGAATGCCGCATTTTCATTACAACAGTATATGATGATACTGTTAATGGACAACATGATAGTGATTCCGGCGCCTGAGAGACACGTCGGAACCAGTTTTGATTCTTTCTCTCTTTTTCTCTAATCTCTCTCTCTCTTCTCTCTCTCTCTCTCTCTCTCTCCTCCTCTCTCTCTCTCTCTCATCCTCTTCTCTCTCTCTCTCTCTCTCTTCTTCTCTCTTCTCCCTCTCCTCTCCTCTCCCCTCTTTCCCCCACCCATTCTTCCTCTCTCTCTCTCTCTCTCTCTCTATCTCTTTCTCTTTCTCTCTCCCTCTCTCTCTCTCTCTCTCTCTCTCTCTCTCTCTCTCTCTCTCTCTCTCTCTCTCTCTCTCTCCTCTCTCTCTCTCTCCCTCTCCCTCCCTCTCCCTCCCTCTCTCTCTCTCTTTCTTTCTCTCTCTCTCTTCTCTCTCCTCTTCTCTCTCTCTCTCTCTCCTCTCCCCCCCCCCCTCTCTCCCTCTCCCTCTCCCTCTCCTCTCCCTCTCCCTCTCCCTCTCCCTCTCCCTTCTCCCTCTCCTCTCTCTCCCTTCCCTCTCTCTCTCTCTCTCTCTCTCTCTCTCTCTCTTCTCTCTCTCTCTCTCTCTCTCTCTCTCTCTCTCTCTCTTCTCTCTCTCTCTTCTTTCCTCCCTTCCACCTCCCCCCCCTCTCTCTCTCTTTCTTTCTTTTCTTTCACTATATCTGTCTCTCCAATTATGTTGCTTTCCACTTTACTTTTCCGGAAAACTCCATTCTTTCTATCCTTCCATCTTTCTCCAGTTGTCCTTCCCTCCCTCCTTCTATTTTTCATTCTCTCTTTTCTTTGCTTCTTCTTTTCTCTTCCTCCTCATCTCTTTTTCTTTCCCTCTCATCGCTCTCTAACCCCTCATCCTCTCTTTGTTTCTTCTTTTCTTTCTCCTTTTCTTTGTCTCTCTTACCCAGGATTTTTATTCTTTTACTTTTCCAGATCCCCTTTTTGTTTTCTTCTCCCTTATATCTGAAAACACCTTATACACTCATTCTCTCCCTCCCAATCACACTCCTATGTTTTTCTTTTTATCTTCTTCCTGTCCATCCCTTACTCTCCCTTTCTGTTACTGTTTTCTTATCCAACTTGATAATGCATTTTGCATATAACAAGGCTTAGAATTGTTCCTGTTCTGTTTAAATTTTTCCTGGAATGGCACTACATTTTTGAAGGCGACTGGTTGGATAGGTTGGGGAATTACCCTGGTATAGGATGCTGGGGAATTACCAGGTGAAGTTGAATATTGTCATGGCGGGTTGCTTTAGTTACTATCCTGTGTGGTGCTTGTTATATGGTATGGTGTGGTATTGGCAAAATCTTGACTTTGGTTAATTATTATTTTGAACCAGTATTTACACATTTTTGGGGGGTTATTCCATGAATATTACCAGGATGTATAGATAGGAAAAGTTCTTGTTTGGACCATAATAATCTTGAAGTTATATGTTAGGCTTTTTGTTGATAATCCATTTTTTCTTTGCAGATTATGTGGTGAGGGCTAAAAGAAATCATGGAGCCAGGTCAGCAATTCTGTTTAAGGTGGAACAATTACCAGTCAACACTTCAGCATGTGTTCCATAAATTGTGGATCTCAGGAACATTTGTAGATGTGAGTCTGGTAGTGGAGGGACACAGATTGGACTGTCACAAGGTGGTTTTGTCAGCATGTTCATCATATTTTGAGAACATCCTGCGAGATCACAGCAGTCACCCCCATCCACTAATATTACTGCACGATCTACCATACTCAGCAGTGGAGGCTCTTGTAACGTTTATGTACAGAGGGGAAGTGAATGTGAGCCAGGAACAGCTAGCAGCATTGTTACGAGTTGCAGAAACGCTGAAGGTTAAAGGCCTGGCAGATTCTGCAGCCATAAGTAGTTTTACCAAGAGGCAGCTTCTGGAGCGATGCATTCCATTGCTAGAACACGCACCCCCTGCAGGCCCACTGTCCAGTGTTTCCCATGCCAGCTCCCCAGGCACAGTTACGATGCCTACTCCTGGTGTCATTCATCACCGGGCAAGCAGAAGTAGTGTGAATGGAGCAAAGACTTCATCCACAAAAGCAATGATGACGACAACGACAACTTCAACAAGTATAAAGAGACCAGAAAGACAGAGCACAAGTCCTGGACCTCAAAGGAAACGACCCAGATCTGAAGACCAGAATTCCCTGCCGCCAACCCCACCAGCCTCCCAGAATGACACTTCACCAAATGAAACATCACAACCCTCACCTGCTTCTGTGGCCACCCCAGAGGTAAGATCTTTTTCATTTTTTTTTTTTTAGCTTACATAATAGAATTCAGTTTTCAATAGTAAAATTACTTTATAGTATAATGGATGGAATGCATTCTATAATAGAGCTCACACTCCATAGGGTCTCAGAAGTGATTTATGATCTAATTATTGTGGAAATTCTCAGATATAGGTTTTATAATGATGACATGTCTGCCACAGGTTTGCAAACAGGAAGCAGCTGATGAAACCGATGGGGAACTTCAGATAGACGAGTCGGCGGGTCAGTCTCCAATGGAATCAGTAGAATGTGATACAAACTCAACAGGTACGTACTGTATTTTTAAGAATGTTTCTGTAAGTAAAGGGGATATTCTAAGGGTATGAGATTTTGATTTTGATATTTATTTATTTCTTTTTTTTCAGTGTCTAGTATTTATTGATCAGTTAACAATGTATTTATTAAAATGATTGGATTGGATTTCTCATGTTAGGTTAAGTTTAATTTTCATCCTTGTAAGACCAGCATTTGCAATTTGATTGTGTATGATAAAGAGTTAGTAGACCATAGTAACACATTTCTTGTATTCCTTAGGTCCAGATGGCAATACAGAAGTAGATGATGAGGAACTACAGACGTCAACTCCGCCAGAGACTTCAGATACTTCATCGCAAGCACAAGCCCCGGCACAACAACAACACGCACAACAGACCTCCTTAGAAAACCTACCCATTAGCAAAGAACGAACAACTACTCTTGGTGGTAAGTCCTGTGAGAGAACGTACACACACCTGGATCTTGAGGAAGGCATTGAAGCTGTTCTCTTAGGCCGCCTTACTCCAGCCAAAGCAATTGCACAGTACCGCATTCCCCGTAGAACCTTCTTCAGGAGGCTCTCTGCAGTGCGCAAGAGCCGTGGGATTCCATCGGCCAAAGAAAATGCTGCGGATCACTTCTTAACAGCAGCAGCTGCTGTGAATGACCCATCATCACAACTTATTCTTCCAGTGTCTGAGTCGGATTCTTATGCTGCCTCGTTCAAGATAAAGTCGGAAAAACAGCTTCTTGTGGATGGAAAGGAGGCAAAAATAAGATGCAAGAAAGGTGATGGTGTGATGGCCCCTAATAATAGCTACTTCTCCCTGCTCAATCTTGCTGCTTCCAATAACTATGATGCTTATCTTAATTATCTAAAACTTGTAGCTCAGCAAGGTGACTGCACCAATCCTGAAGAAGTCATTGAAGCAATAAGAAAAGGTCAAGTAAAAGATTTTAAGCAGACTGTGGATGACAACAGAAATGTGGCAACTGATGTATCTGAGGCAGCACTTGCACTGGTCCCACACAATGTTAGTGCAGAGTGAGAGACCATTTTGCTGACCAGAGCTCAGCAGATTCCAGATTTGAACAGTGATCTTTAGAGAAGTAATCACAAAGTGGACTTCTAAAAGAGTCCAGTGCCAATTGCAACTAACCATTCCATTCAACATTCCATTAGGTTTAAGGACATATATTATTTGTATATTTAACTGGATGGGGATGTAGAGTTGAATATTTCAGCCAAAGTATTTCCCTATTACAACTGCATAGTCTTATTATGCAAAGATGAACTGAATCTCAGTATTATTACTTCCAACTCTAACGAAGAGAACCAGATGTTCTTGGACACTGTAAAATAAAACTTCTCATTCTAATATTCAGTTAATTAAAAGTTTAAAATATCTAATACATGACACAAGTGAGCGCAGGTGGATGAGATGAAATATTTGAAGCTTGTTTGCCGCTTGAGTAAGATAGCGCATAAAGTCCCCAAACGGAGGGATCTTTCTGTCCAAGAAGCAGACACAATTGTTCTGCATCCTAATATTTAAGTGAAGTGGAAGTGGAAAGCCTCCACCTGCTGACCAAGTAAAGGACAACGATAAAGTAATATTGCCATTATGATGGGAGGGGACGATTGTTTAGAATTTTCAAGTCTCAAAAGCTGTGATAACATTTGGTACTTCATACTAACGGTAAATATTATACTCACTTTGCACATTTTGGCCTTCTCAAGTTGCTCTCGAGATTAAGATTCCTGCTCCTCTAAACTGTCTTAATTTATCTCTTGTGTATAAAAGTGAAATGTATTATAAAAGTGTGTGCAACAGGTCTGTTTCTAAATTGAATTATTTGTAGTGAGATAATACTTATTATCTCAAAAAGCTTTTAATATTCCTATTTTGGTTGGTGATGGGCTAAATTACAAAAACCTTTCTTTTTTATTTTTCCTTTTTTTCCCTTTTTCTCTCTTTTATTTCTTTTTTTTTTGCAAGGCAACTTTGTAATCTAATTGTGATCTCAAGTGTTGTTTACTCTGCCATTCTGTCAATTAGTTTCAATACAGAAATCATGAATCTATTTGTTTAGGTGTGATAAGACGTTCTATGGTCCAACTATAGTCCTCAGGGCTCTCTCAACTACGTGTTTTTTCTGTGTACCAGTAAAATGGGTAATTTTTGTGGACTGAAGAACTTCATGCCATCATGCTCTTCATTTAATTTATTCACATTGCATGGAGAACGTTGTTTTATACATTCCAGTTTTAGTTTATAAAGGAACTGCCTTGACTCTGTTTGGTTGTGGGTCTTCCCTGTACCTGTATAGTTGTAGAGTTGCTCAGCTACCCTTAGATGTAGGCATTACCTAGTGTAGAAGCATTTGGGTCCTACAGGCATTTTTGGTCAGTAAACATACTTTACAAGATAACTTGTTTTCAACTGACGGTTAGTTTAGTGCCTCAATAGGTACTATATATTCCTATATAGTATAGTAAACACACCTAGCTAATTCAAATGATTTGTTTTTTGGGCTGTTTTTGAGCTCGTGTTCCTATAGAAACTGTAATAAAGTGGTAATTAAAAGTGTCCTTACCGCAATAGTTGGTTATAGCAGGTGTGGCCTCGACCCTTCTTGTGATTGCACAAGCAGAG
>NW_020871786.1:85488-95488 GCF_003789085.1 Penaeus vannamei
AGAAACCACGATATAATGAAAAACCTTGTGTTGCGTATAAGCTAGTTTATATATGCGAACCGTATACAATGCTATATTGTTGCTATACTAAACGCTACGTTGTTAGTATAATGGTGTGTGATGTACTGTGCGAATGTTGATATATGGTGTAGCTTGCATGTCCGTATACTGTATACTAACCATATCCTGGTTGGGAATAGAGTCCGATTTTATCATATTAAAACGAATCTCTTTTGGAATAATTTTGTGTGTGCGTCCTCTTCATTTTTATACGTGTTTGCTTGTTTATTTTTTTTCTCTGTTGGACAAAAGATTATTTTCCAAGTGGGAAATTTCAGCTCGCAGAAACGAGGAAATATTTGAATTGAAATTGATTTAAACGTGAAAATTTAAATAGATATCTTTGACGCCGAAAATAGAACGAGGTCTCAATCAAGTACACATGGTAAACACCCACACAAAAACAATATGTTCACTTATGATAAGCAACAGTGCACTATTTAACAACAAATGATATGTTTATAGTGTTTTGCACTCGTTGTTGAGCGAGTGACGAAATGTTTTGTTAAACGTCCAGCATAAACCCACACACATTCCCTGAGTGAGAGTGCAAGACCGAGTGAGTGTGAGAGCGAAAGAGAGCGAGTGGGAGAGAACGAGAGAGTGTGAGAGCGAGAGTAAGCGAGAGGGAGAGAACGAGAGAGTGTGAGAGCGAAAGAGAAGCGAGTGGGAGAGAACGAGAAAGTGTGAGAGCGAAAGAAGAAAAAGCGAGTGGGAGAGAAACGAGAGAGTGTGAGAGCGAAAGAGAGCGAGTGGGAGAGAACGAGGAGTGTGAGAGCGAAAGAAAGCGAGTGGGAGAACGAGAGAGTGTGAGAGCGAAAGAGAGCGAGTGGAAGAGAACGAGAGAGTGTGAGAGCGAAAGAAAGCGAGTGGAGAGAACGAGAGAGTGTGAGAGCGAAAGAAAACGAATGGAAGAGAACGAGAGAGTGTGAGAGCGAGAGTAAGCGAGAGGGAGAGAACGAGAGAGTGTGAGAGCGAAAGAAAGAAAGCGAGTGGAGAGAACGGAAAGTGTGAGAGCGAAAGAAAAGAAAGCGAGTGGGAGAACGAGAGAGTATGAGAGCGAAAGAGAGCGAGTGGAAGAGAACGAGAGAGTGTGAGAGCGAAAGAAAGCGAGTGGGAGAGAACGAGAGAGTGTGAGAGCGAAAGAAAACGAATGGAAGAGAACGAGAGAGTGTGAGAGCGAGAGTAAGCGAGAGGGAGAGAACGAGAGAGTGTGAGAGCGAGAGTAAGCGAGAGGAGAGAGCGTGGAAGGCGAGAGTGGTCGTGTATGTGTATATGTGTCTCCTGTAACTGTCTGTTGATGTATGAAAGGCGAGGAGAGAGGAGGGGGAGGGGGGAGGGCTAGAGGGTCAGTGAGTGTGCCAGACGCGACCCAACCGAGTCAGTTATGAGTTGTCCCCTGAGTCAGTTAATGATCATTGACCCTAAAATATCCCCCCTCATTTTTTTTCTTCTTTATTTATTTATTCTTTTTTTTGGGGGGGGAGGGGTGTCAGTGACGTATGATCCAGAAAGCAAATATATTCAGCACATACGTGGAAGATGATAATGTGTTGACAGATATAGTGAAGATGATTGGCGTGAAGAGGGAATGGCCAAAGATTAAAAGACAATAAAAAATAAAAAAACAAGTCTCGAGCTTTTGAAAATTAGAACACGAGTAGATATTTTTCATGCGAAGAAAGTATATTTTCTTTTGTCTGTTTGCTTTAATTAGAGCATACAGTGGCTAGATAAAATTGTGTACTAAAAAGTCTAGACTTTTTGTGTGTTTGCTTAATAAAGAATGTAAGTGATTAGGAGGAGGAGGAAGGAGGGAAGAAGGAAGGAGGAGAGAGAAAGAGAAATTAGGAGGAGGAGAGAAGGAGGGTAGGAGAGGAGAGGGAGGGAGAAGTAGTAGAAGTAGTAGTAGTAGCAGCAGTAAAAGAGTGAGGAGAATGAGTAGGAGGAAAAGAAGACGGAGGAGGAGGAGGAGAAGAAGAAGAAGAAGAAGGAGGAGAAGAAGAAGGAGGAGAAGAAGAAGGAGGAGAAGAAGAAGGAGGAGAAGAGAAGGAGGAGAAGAAGAAGGAAGGAGGAGAAGAAGAAGAGGAGAAGAAGAAAGAGGAGAAGAAGAAGGAGGAGAAGAAGAAGGAGGAGAAGAAGAAGGAGGAGAAGAAGAAGGAGGAGAAGAAGAAGGAGGAGAAGAAGAAGGAGGAGAAGAAGAAGGAGGAGAAGAAGAAGGAGGAGAAGAAGAAGGAGGAGAAGAAGAAGGAGGAGAAGAAGAAGGAGGAGAAGAAGAAGGAGGAGAAGAAGAAGGAGGAGAAGGAGGAGAAGGAGAAGGAGAAGAAGAAGGAGAAGAAGAAGTAGAAGTAGAAGTAGAAGTAGAAGTAGAAGTAGAAGTAGAAGTAGAAGTAGAAGTAGAAGTAGAAGTAGAAGAAGAAGTAGAAGAAGAAGTAGAAGAAGAAGAAGAAGAAGAAGAAGAAGAAGAAGAAGAAGAAGAAGAAGAAGAAGAAGAAAGAAGAAGAAGAAGAGAAGAAGAAGAAGAAGAAGGAGGAGGAGGAGAGGAGATCAGTAACCCACACCGGCGTCAAGTGGACAACGCAGCCAGTCTCTGAAAAGGCCTCAGACTTACGCAATCTTGCAAGTTCGCTGCGAGGTTGATTGACAATAGCACGATTATACCATTCGGCCGGGCAGCAGTCGGTCTGTTTGCGAGGGGGAGAGGGGGGGTCGGAGAGAAAGAGGGGAGGAAGAGAAATAGGAGAGATGAGGGAAGGAAAGATGATAGGGAGTGATGACGAGAGGTAGATAGAGATAGAGACAGACAGACAGACGGACTGACTGTTTGCAAATGAGTTCTCGGAAAAAAAGGAGGAGATGGGGAGATAAGGGGAGTTAGAGAGAGAGAGAGAGAGGAGAGAGAAGCGAGACAGAGACCGAGAGAGACGGAAAAAGAGAAATGAAGAAAGAAGAGAGAGCGACAGACAGACACAGAGAAAGAAAAAGATAAAGAAAGTAAGAGAGAGACAGACAAACACAGAGAAAAAAAGACAAAGTAAGAGACAGACAGACACAGAGAAAGAAAAAGACAAAGCAAGAGACAGACAACCAGACAGACAGACACACAGAGATAGAGAAAGCAGACAGCCTCAGCCTCAGCCTCCTGTTGCCTCCTGTTGCCTCGCTGCCTGTTGCGCCGGAGATGCGCCAGCCCTCGTCGCCGGCTGAGTTTAACTGTTAATGATATCGGGGATGTTGCGATGGTGCAATACCGGGGGGAGGGGGGGGAGGGGGGGGCTTTGATGAAGTGCAACGTGGTGCAATTGCGGGCGTCGTGTGCTCGGCAGTCTGTTCGGCGGAGCTTGTACATGATCGGGGTTTAGTTGTTGTGGTTGACTTGCAGGAGGCGGTGGGAAGGGCAGTGGCGGAAGGGAGGAAGGGGGGAGAAGGATAAAGGGAGGAGAAGAAGAAGAGAGGAAGGGAGTAGAAGGAAAGGAAAGAAGATATAGAAGGAGGAGAGGGAGATAAGAAGGAAAAGGGAGAGAGAGAGAGAGGAAGGAGTAAGAAGGAGAGGAAGAAAGAGGAAGGGAGGAGAAGAAGAGAAGGGGGGGCGAGAATGGGACAGGAAAGGGAGAGGGAGAGAAAGATGGATGGGTAGAGAGGGAAAGAGGGAGATAGAGAAACTCAATGTTTATATCTGTATTTTAGAGAGAGACAGAAACAGACAGACAGATAGAAGGAGATAAAAGAGAAAAGGGAACAAGCTAGAGGGAGGAGGAGGAGAGAGAAAGGAAGAAGAGAGCAAAGAATATCACGAGACAAAACAGCGAGAGAAGTAGAAGGTAAATAAGAAGATAAATAAGTAAATAAGAAGGTAAATAAGAAAATGGTCTGGCAGAGGATGACCAAGAGAAATGAAGTCAAGGTTAGGAAGAAAACGCAATAAAAAAGATACAGAGGAAAAGACAATAGAATCTGGTTATGTGTCATAGTGCGGGTGTGCATAAAAATGCAAGCGTGTCTGTATTAGCTTGCAAATTTGTGTAGATTTGCGTCTTTTTATACAGTTGGTGTGATGGAGCCGAGTCGTGTTTTGATTCGTTTGTAAAATGCGTGATTTATGTCAGATTTTTTAGTCTAATTTATAGCGTAGATACACGTTTATGTGAATGTGAAAATGTGCGTGTGTGCGTGCGTGTGTGCAAGTTTGCTTAGCCTATCCATGTACGTCCGTGCATGCATGTATATTTGTGATTCTGCACTACGAACTTGTACGTATGTGCAGAATATGTACCTGCGTTTACTGGCCGTGTATACATGCGGAATATGTTGGTGCGTTGACGTGCCGTTGAAGAATGCCGAGGAGCGGAGCGAGATGCGGGCGTGCAACCTGTGACAATGCAGATGAGGGCGCCCTTGTGGTAGCGGGCTGGTGCTATTATGCTTGTGATGAGCACGGTGGCTTATGGTGCAACACACTCCGGCCGCCCCGCCTCCTTGCCTGCGCGTGGAGCTCTTCAGTCCAAACTTGCCCGGCCAGTGCGAACAGGCCTGCACCTGTAGCGTGTAGTGTGCAGGTCACGCTCGGCTGCGCGTGTGGGTTTGAGGGGATTGGGCACCCAGGAGGGCCCTCTGCGTGCGTGCGTGCGTTTGCTTGTGTGCCAGAGTGACTCGCCGGAGAAACGCGCGTGTGACTCAAGATTCACTATCTCACTATATATGTATCTATTTATCTATCAGTCTATCTGGCTCTCACTCTCATTCTTTCTCTCTCTCTGTCTCTCTCTCTCTCTCTCTCTCTCTCTCTCTTCTCTCTCTCTCTCTCTCTCTCTCTCTCTCTCTCTCTCTCTCTCTCTCTCTCTCTCTCTCTCTCTCTCTCGCTCTCTCTCTCTCTCTCTCTCTCTCTCTCTCTCGAAACGGCCTACATTCCTATTATTTTTTATGATCTTAATTCACCCCTTTATTCATTGTTTATTTTTGTTCACGTTCTCGCTGTTGCGATGCTTCACTCCGTCGACCTTCATTAGCGAGCGTTTTCATTAAGTCGATTATAACTCTCGTCGCAGATAATTGTCGAGACCGAAGTGTTTCTTTGTTTTCATTCATCGAGTGTCGTTTGTGTCGGAGTTGTCAAAACGAACTCCGGCGTGTCTTGTGTCTTACCAGTGTTTTTTTGCGTGTGTTTTTTTTTTATATATAAGTTTGTCGGTGAATACGTTGTGGATGTGAAAGTCCGTTCATTGTATCGTGTTGTGTGAATAGTGTTGGGTAAGTTGAAGTGGGTGGAAGGAGGGGGGGGGGCGGCGTGATCTGTGACTCGCGAATACTTTAGGGTGAAGGATGATGGACGAAGGAATCCACTTGTCAAAATGGATGACGGTGTTTGCAGGATTCATCAGACGAAAGGCTCTGTGGCAGGTCGTGTGTCATGTCGTGTGTCAGAGGCAACTTGAACGCGAATTTTAATCGGTGGAAAGTAAATTACCGACAGAGAAGGGAAGCGCGAGAGGCGGCATGACCCAAACGTGACGTATTCTTAATATATCCAAAGAAAATGTAGGTGAAAATAAATAAAATGCAGATGAAAAAAGGAAATACAATAAGTACATTGCTCGTGGCAAATGCAAGCAACCTCCAAGGTTTAGGAAAGATAATATGACAAGGGCAGAGGAGGGGGCGACGGGTGTCACATGGCCGTAGCGAGAAAATGAATATCCTGGTAATGTAACGCTTAATGCTACTTTATACATCCTTTTGCGGGGAGATTCTGCAGGTCATGTCTTCTGTCTTATTATGCCATACCTGGAGTGCAAAAAAAAGACAAAAAGGCGAAACTACTGATGGGTTGGCCTTATATAGACTAGTAGATTTGTAGGCCTATATCGGTCGATTTACAGGTCAGACAAATTCAATAACGTTTTGATGTTTACATACGGAATATAGAGGTCATATTTAGAACCAGTTATATGCTATCGTATACTTCCAGGCATAAATTTAAACCTATATATATATATTTAAAGATGAGATTTTCCATGCAACTGATTTGGAATATTTTAATGTCTTATATTATGGAGAAATGGGAATCTTGTTTAAATCAACAGGTGTTCATTGAGTCCATTATAAGAGAAAATATAAAGTGCGATCTTTCTATATAGAACCGTGTTGTTTTTTAGATGTATTAATGGATGTTGCAAAAATGAAGAAAAAATAGATTGTTAGGGATTTGGGGGTTAACTAAATTAGTGGGAATATATATTCATATAGGCAAGATAACCATTTGTTAGCAGTCCGTAAGACCGATGTTCCTGCAAACCTGTATATACATATAGACCAATATGCGTATTGTGTATAGGATATGGTGGGGTAGTCACAAGGATATAAGCGTCATACCGTCTATATGAATATTGATGACAAGATCTGTGCAAGTAATCCAGCAAACACACAGACAAATATAGAAATAGCCAGACAAATAGAGATGGGAGAGAAAGTTGAGGAACGCGGCATCACCTACGCGAGCCACGTCTGTGACCACGGGGAAAGAAATGCATAATTGATCAGCGATTGCAAAGCATCATTGATAACGCGTTGCAGTTGTTGCAATGGAAGGGAGAACCGCCCATCTGATGAGGTCTTTGCGGGAATTGATAAGATGTCAATCATTTTTAATAGTTCTAGTTTCGGCAGTTGCAATCGGCATACAGGATATATGCAGCATGAATCATTATATATTTTTTTCTAACAGTTTGCAGAGACAGTGAGATAGAGATAATGTGAACTGTGTGTAGGAAAAAAAACACACAAGTGATAAGACATTTTCGGAAATCCACACCCGAACGGAAGGAAAACTTGGAATTACAGCTAAAAGTGGACGTAGACATAAAAAACGTAAAGGCGTAACAGAGCAAAAGGCCAGGACACCAGCACACAGTCCCCGCCAGGAAGAGCCACGGTGTCCAGTCATGTGGCAGTGCCTGGGACGCCATTGCCTCCGTAGCTCGCCACTCCCAAACGCAGCGGCCACACACTTCGTACCCCTACAGTAACTAAGCCTTCCTCCCCCTTCTCCACACACCCTGCCACCTCTCTCCCTCGGCCCGGTGTGCCTGTGGTGGAAGAAGGATTCGCGTCCACTCCTTCCTCATCGACGGGTGGAGGAAGTATCCTGCGGGGAGCCTGTATAAACGGGGACCTCAGGATCGGTGTTTGAGCGGAGAGCTTTGGTTTCGAAGGGCCCTTTCGAGGAGCGTGGGAACACCTCTCCCCGTACCCTCTTCCTCTTTCGCTCTCTCTCTCTATCTTTCTCCTTTTCCACTCCTTTTCCTTGTTTTTTTTTCTCATTTTTTGTTCCTCCTGTCCTGTCCCTCAGTTGTTTTGACTAACAGTCTATTGTCTACCTTATAGATATTATTCTTCCTTCAATTTTCCGCAGATAAGCTCTCGCTTGCTCGCTCTCTCTGTCTCTTCATCTATTTCTGATTCGCATTAATTCCCTCTCCTTCCCCTTTCTTTCTTGCACTGACAGCACCTCCCTTGACACCATCGCTGAAACCCAACCCTTCTCTCTCTCTTTCTCACTCACTCACTCTGTTCTTTAACCGCACTTGTTGTCCTTCTTTGTTTCCTGCACTCTTATTTATCATCGACTAAGTCCCTGTTATTCTCAGCGCGTCTCTGTTTCACCTTCTCTTGCCTACTCCCTTTCTTCCTCTCCTTCCTCTCTTCACACTCCTTTATCGGGTGTATCTCACGTCCCTAAGCAAGTGGCCCTCTGTCGACGCCTCAAGACACGCCTCTCTGTAAATAATCAAACTCACCATCACTCATCATGAGTAAGTCTTTTTATTCATGTTATCTCGCAAAAAAGCATAACTCTAAACCTTACCCATCTCAGTCTGTCACCTCGGTTTCGCATTCAACCGTCGGTGAGTAAGTAAGTAAGGCATGAGTAAACAAATCATTTTTCCTTCTTCCTTTTTTCACGCCGTTAAAGAGTATAAACAACCAAAGAATGAGTAAGCCCGTAGCCTTAAGGAAAGTTCCTGTGGACGGAGGACGGGGCTACGTCACTCTCCTCCCTTACTTCTGCAGTGTTGCATAGATGGAGCTGTAACAGATGATGTGGAAGCTTGCAACAGTCTTGGTAGTTCGTCGGGTCGCTGCGATCTACTAACAACTGCAGATGCAATGTTGCTTGAGGTTGCATGGCCTTTTTAGTGATAGATGTATATAGTTGCTGCATTGCTTCTTTATCATTATCATTGTTATTATTATTATTATTATATTATATATTATTATTATTATTAAAGATATTATTGTTATTATTGTGATGATATTATCATCGTTGTTGTCATTACATCATCATAATTATCATTATTACGCTGTCTTATCTACTCCGAATGGTTGATAAGGCAGACTCACGATGTTAACCTAACGGATATGAGATTATGCTGATGATACCGTCATACCCAGTGATATACCACAAAGGCTACAGCATATAATCTCGAAAGGGTGTAGAATATAGGCCAACGTGAAGACTTTGGAAGAATTCCATGCATTGGAAATTCAGAGGGACGATCTTCAAGAATGAGAATACGAAATAAAGGTTATTTATGAAGTGCATGAGAATGAAATAGAACATGAGTATTTCGTAAGTTAGATGACGCAGGAGAAAGAGGAAACAAACCTTAAAATGGATGTTGGAGAAACTAAATCAACATTCTAGAATTTAAGGAACTCAAAAGTCTTCTTGCAATAAGCAGTAACATGGAATTATTAAATACGTTTACTGAATATGTTTGCTAAATAGTGCACAGGGTTAAATAAGTGTTAGTCAAGAGTAATAGAAATTTGTTGTTACATACACATATTATGGGTCATCTGGTTAGATGGATTTTTTAATCGAAATTTTGGAAAGAATAGAAATTATAACAAGATGTAGAGAAGTGATTTATCATAGAAAACGCGATTTTCCAGTCACGTGTTGAGAGGCTCTGTTAAGGAATCTCCTAATATTGTCTTAGAAAGTTTGATAAAAAGCAAGGGCTAGCAGAGGTCTAAGTTGACATCTGAAAGATCCTTATATATATATATATATATATATATATTATATATATATATATATATATATATATATATAATATTGTGTGGTGTGTGTGTGTGTGTGTGTGGTGTGTGTGTGTGTGTGTGTGTGTGTGTGTGTGTGTATGTATGTATGTATGTATGTATGTATAAGCTGGGAAAAAACCTGGGAATAATGAAAACGTTCAAACTCCATGCACAGAGAGGCGAGTTTAGTGAGACGATGCCCAGGGTCGGATCCCCAGAGGCGGCACACTGTCCAGTATCCAACCATTTTTTCGCGATCACATTACCATCTTCCATTATCGTCGTCATTGTTATTATTACACCAACTTCAATTATCATATTTTCATCGTCGTCATCATGAATTTGGTTATTACTGTCATTATCATTTCTGCTACTGTTACTCATTATTATGAATAATTATAGTGTACGCCCGGCATGAAGTCCTAGTTTGTGGGTGTAACTTGCATGTGAAAAGTCTTCTTGAGTTTTCTTTCTATGGAAAATAACATTAAAAGAGGAGGGGCGACGAGGAGAATTGGAATATAGTGAAAGAGTGGGAATCATAAGGAAGGATAGAGATAAAAGATGTTAGAAGGTGAGAATCAGAACAGGAAGGATAGAAATGAAGGCAGAAAGAAGACAAGAACCAGAGGGAATGACAGAAAGGGAAAAAAATACAAATAGAAGAATCAGAAAGGAGAGGATAGAATGTAAAGAGAAAAAGAAGAAATGGGAAAGCAGAACAGCGCCGAAAGAGAAGGAGAAAACAAAAGACAAAGAAGAATATAAGTAAGAGAGGAGGAGAGGAGAAGAGGAGAAGAAGAAGAAGAAGAAGAAGAAGAAGAAAGAAGAAGAAGAAGAAGAAGAAGAAGAAGAA
>NW_020871786.1:98524-111587 GCF_003789085.1 Penaeus vannamei
TTGTGTGTGAGTGTGGGTGTGTGTGTGCGTGTGTTTATGTGTGTATGCATGCATGCGTGTGTGTATATATGTGTGTGTGTGTGTGTGTGTGTGTATTGTGTGTGTGTGTATTGTGTGTGAGTGTGTGTGTGTGTGTGTGCGTGTGTTTATGTGTGTGTGTGTAAGTGTGTATGCATGCTTGCGTGTGTGTATATATGAATGTATATATGTATGTATATACTAAATAAATTTTCGATCAACCTTTTCTGTGTATACTGGATTTTTTCTATCACTGCATCAACACAGTCTACAATGTTCTGCCACTCATTTCTCAAGCTGTTAGGCGGATGTGAAACATCGGTGTTTCGTATATATTGCACATCTTTGTTAAAGCATGCATATAATAATAATTTAATATGAAAATACATTCTCTCTGCACTATCAGCATGTGGCTCGTTTCATAATCATATTTAGTTTTTGTCCCACGCAATCACTTTCCATTCATTAAAACGTATTCAAACTTGGCGCCCGGTGAATAGTAACACTTGGACCAATAGCCTTTCTCCACGACCCGCGTCTGAATTCGAAACCTTTTAAAAATCAACTTTACTCCCTATTTCGTTCTAAGACCAGGTCAATACTTCAACTTACATTAAACTACAATCGAATGAGTAGTTAATCTAGCACTCATTTAGAGTATAAAAGTGAATGAAAAGCAAAAATTGAAAATAAAAGACTTGTTATAAAAAATCGAACGAGTGACGGGCCACGCATACGAACGCAATCCCGGTTTGTTTACGCGAAGTGGCAGAAGGGAACGAGAGACGAAACTAAGAAGACGTTCCTTCAAACCTCTCCACTTCTCCAAATCTGGCCTTCCAAAGCACAATTTCCAGTCTCTGGTGACCCAAAAACAGGCAGGATGAGATTATTAGTCGGTAAGTATGCCTTTTGTGGCTTGTTATGTATTTCATATTCGTGTTTGGATGTCTGGTCCAATGCCCTTATTCAGTATCTATGGTGAATGTTACCTAGAAACGTCAATATTTATTTTCATGTGGCATCTTCCTCATTGATATTTCAATGGATATCCCGTATTCGGTAGAATTGTAAAGCCATACTTCTTTTAGAGAGTTAATCATATTTTCAATATATAACATGGAACTTATGTAAACCATTGTTTGAAGAGGATGTCTCAAAACTTATTTCAGGGGTTGTTTACTACAGTATAATTCTCGCAAAAATATTTGCTAGAGCATGTAGATTAAATGTTCATTGTCTACTGTCCAAAGTGTGGTAGTTATAGGCCTTGGTGACCCAATATGTTGACAATGGTGGCAGTAATCTGCAACTGCGATTGTCATTTCCCACAGCCTTCTAGCCTTGCAATTATTCATGGTATAATATGAATCATCTGGATAATTTTTCAGATTACCTCTGCATAACCAACCTTAAGGATTTTATGGAAGTATTCCTCTGTCTATTATCCAAATATATCAAAATTACTCTGCGGAAACCCCCCTATTAGTAACAGTCTTGGCCCAGATAGCAGGTGAGGGAATGAAAAGTACCAGGGAAATTACAGGGTTAAATGTAAGGCCAGTGTTATGCCTATGTATTTACAGCAGGGTAAAGGGTACAACCGGCATGTGGGAACAGCGACTGCTGAGTCTGACAGATTTTCTCACCTGCCATACATATGTGGAGGATTCTTTGTTTCCCTGGGAGGAGGTTGGGTGGTAGTCTCTCGTGGGGGGGTTACGAGGGGCACAACCCCCTGCATTCAGTATTGTTAGTATTCATCAGTATTTCCCAGTTACCTTTGATGCCCTTCACTGCTCTTAAGACGAAGAATGTGGGGGTTTTAGGGGGTTCCATGGCATAATTCCAGTACAAGTGAGAGAGACTGATGCATGTAGATGGAGGGAAATGGACACCACCATATTATAGAGCGGAAGAAATAGAGTTGGATATGAAATAGTTTAAGCTGTAGGAGCCTCATGATTACCATTAAAAGACCAAAGTTAGTTAAAATCTAGCCAACAGCTTGATGGAGCACTCCTAGGAATTCACATAAATTGCTATTCAAATAAGAATTTGTAGTCTGTAGATTCCCACAATTGCCCCCTACTACTCCAGCCAACAATGAACAAAAGCCAGTATTTTAATTTATTTTCTGAACCAGTCATTTGCAGTGAAAACAGAGATTCACATTTATTACACTGAAAGAATATCAGTTACAAGGTTGAATGGCTGTCTGAAACTTAAAAAATACCAAATTTTGTTGTTCTGTTCATTACAAGCAGATCTAACCTTGTACCATATGGCTGTGTGCAACTGAACCAAACTATTTAATTTAGTCAGAGGGAACCTAACTCTATCTTGCGAGAATATATAATTTGTAGGTTTGTTAAACTGCAGTGCTAACAGGCGGAGGTGCTGGAGTAATTGCTTGACATTGCACTGTTATTGTATTTGATTTATCCATCACAGTTCACAAACTACTAATGGATTAAGATGGAACACAGCCATTGTAATTTTAAAAATTGTCATTGTTTTGAAGGACATTTTCCACTCCATTTCCTTCTGCACAGTCTTCTTCATTGTCCGACCTCTACCCCCTTATTCTTATTCTTCATTCTTGTTATCCTCCACCTGCATACTACCTCACTCCACACCACCCCATCCTCCTCCTGCCTCTGTCCTTCTGCTGCTTCCACCTCTACGTTTGAGTACTCTCTGGCCCAGCCGAGTGGGATTGATTCATTCAGATTCCCCTTACTCTGAAAATACTCTTTCAACAATGTTTCCAAAAACAAGTAGGCAAGGTTTCTTTTTTTCAGTCACTCTGATTGTTCACACCTTGTCAGTTACATCTGCACCCGAGTCCCAAGCTCTACCCAGACTGACCTCACTGGCAAAATTTCCTGCCAAACCTCTTTTAATACTCGTACTGTAACTGTTTGTGCCTCTCCTGACTGATTATCCTATCTATGACAATTACAGGTCAGACTGTGAAAATTACTTTCTTGATTCAGGGGCAGTACAGTGCTACATTATTCCTCTGAGGCCAGTGTAAGACATGACCCACCCATGAAATTTGTTGGTGGATTGTCCTGCCTTGTCTGACCATATCAACCCCTTCCTTGTTAATGTCAGTAATTTGGTGTTTTGGCCACCCAGCCAAACACTGTCGCTCTACTGCCCGCTGCCCTAACCTGGTCACATTCCTCATTGTGCAAATACCTCTGCTAAGTCCCATACATGTGCCAATTGTGGTAGCTTCCATGATGTATTTTATAGGAGCTGCCCTTCCTAAAAACTCAAATGTGAGGTAGCAGTTCTCAGATTCAAACAAGGCCTCACTCTACATGAGGCCAGACAGGAAGCATGGTGACAAGGTTTTTCTTCCTACTATTCCAAAACTGTCCATCACTCTGCTCTCCCATCCTCTCAAGATGTCTCAGCATCTCCCCCAGCATCTCTTCCCTCTATTACATCCCTGATTCCCCTCCTCGCTACTTGTCACACCAGGCAACCTAAACGTTCTATTCCATCTCCTACCACATCTCGTACACCCTGCTCTGTTCCTGGGATATCTATCCCCCCTTCTCCTCATAAGACAGCCTTTGTTTCACAGACCTCCTCACCCAACTCCCCTTCAGAAACTTGTGAAGACCTCCAAAACTTCCCAAAGATTACCCAAGGGACCACTCTGTTTCCTCATCCCTATTCCTTCCCCAGTCACAGATACATTCCATTGCCTTGCCCCCTTAAGCCTTTCCTCTTTTAATGATATCTGCTTTACAACATTTGCTCCTCCTCTTTACCCTTTTCTCTACCATACTATCCTTTAACACTCAAATCTTTGACATCTAACACATTTCATCCTAATCTTTAACTCTTCTTTACCCTTTCTACCACAATACTTTATCATAGTTCTGTATGACTTTTGATGTATTTGTTTCAACCATTTATATGTATATTTTTTCAAATGTTGATTAGTCTCTGTAGGCTTTGTTAGGTTAGTTGAAAATAATTTTGATTTTTTAAAATTTTACCAGCTCACTTATTCTACTCTAGTGACCATGTAAGTAAATGTGACATTAATGTACAAAAACAAATGTTTCACCATCTTGTTAACATTATGTGAATGCGACTGTATGCCACATGTTGATGGTTTTGACTTACTTAAGACATTAAAGTACACAAATATCCAGCCTAATTCAGGTAATAGAAAGTTTAGGCATAGCTCGCTCAAGGCTTTTCACTACCACCATTGAATTATTCATTTTTTGCTTTGGTGTTTGAAATGTACAGATTTTTATTTGTATCTATATTGTTAGAAGTATATATTTTTTCTTTGAAATATTAATAAAACATGTTCTAAACTGGGAATTATTCTTCAACAGCAATATGCATCCTCATGGTGGGTGGGAGTGCCACAGCAATGTACTCTCCCTCTAGTGGTGTTGTCGACCTTACTCCATCCAACTTCCAGCGAGAGGTTCTGAACGGTGATGCTGTTTGGATCGTCGAGTTCTATGCCCCTTGGTGTGGTCACTGTCAGCGATTGGTACCCGAGTACACAAAAGCAGCTCAAGCCTTAAGTGGAGTTGTTAAAGTTGGTGCTGTTAATGCTGATGAACACAGGAGTTTAGGAGGTCAGTATGGGGTTCAAGGATTCCCAACAATCAAGATCTTTGGCCTAGATAAGAAGAAACCAGAAGATTTCAATGGACAGAGAACGGCACAAGGCATTGTTGATGTTGCAATGAAGGCTGTTAGAGAAAAGGTAAATGCACAACTATCAGGAAAGAAGAGTGGTGGCGGTGGTGGCGGCGGTGGTGGTGGCAGCAGTGGAAGCCCAGATGATGTCATTGAGCTCACAGATTCAAACTTTGAAAAGCTGGTTCTTAAATCTGATGATTTCTGGCTGGTAGAATTCTTTGCCCCATGGTGTGGACATTGCAAGAACCTTGCACCTCACTGGCAGAAAGCTGCCACAGAGCTGAAGGGTAAGATTAAGATGGGAGCCTTAGATGCCACTGTTCACACTGTTATGGCCAGTCGTTATGGTGTACAGGGTTATCCCACTATCAAGTACTTCAATAAAGGAGACGTTGGAGATTATGATGGTGGGCGCACTGCTTCAGACATTGTTGCCTGGGCTGATGACAGAGCTGCTGCGAATTTACCTCCCCCAGAAGTAGTACAGATCACAGACAATTCCGTCCTGACATCGGCTTGTAAAGAGCATCCCATCTGTATCATTACAGTTCTCCCACACATTCTTGACTGCCAGAGCAAATGCCGCAACAACTACATTGAGATTCTGAGCAGACTTGGTGACAAATACAAACAGAAGATGTGGGGATGGGTCTGGAGTGAAGCAATGGCCCAGCCTGAGCTTGAACAAGCTCTGGATATTGGTGGATTTGGATACCCTGCTCTTGCAGCTCTCAATGCAAAGAAGATGCAATTTGCCCTCCTGAAGGGGTCCTTCAGTGAGAGCGGCATTAATGAGTTCTTGCGAGACATTTCATATGGCAGAGGACGCACAGCGCCTGTGCGAGGAGCTGAACTGCCAGCCATACAGGGAGTTGAGGCTTGGGACGGTCAGGATGGGGTTTTGCCTGAGGAAGAAGACATTGATTTATCTGATGTTGATCTTGATGATTTTGATGATCAAGCTCATGTCGAGCTGTAATACTATCATTATTTTACTTTACTTGAAAAGTAAAAACTTTACATTGAAAGTGTGGTAAAAGGAAGCAAAGGAAAAGTTGTAATTTCTCCTAATTTCTCATGTTGAGAATGGAATGCTGTGACACATGAGCTATTCTTCAGTTTGGACAAAGTCAGGCCTTTTAAAAGTGCTTCTTAGGCTCTGCTAACATTTGCCCATAAAGAATGGAATAAGCCTTACAAGTTCAAATACAGGTTTGAATATCCCAATTTTACAAACTTATATTTCACATTAATATCATAATTTTTATTGTACTGTGTACACCATCTTCATTGTAACATTGGGAAGTTCAAGCTGCTGAGTTTAGTATTTTTTATCATGTAATTTGACATAGGAAATTACACTTTTTTCAGGTTTCTTTTTGCTGTATAAAAGCTTCCTGGGTTGGGCATATTACTAGTCGTGAAAAATGAAAAGTAAATTTTCAACTGTCTGCTGAAATGTTAAAAGGAAACTTGAAAATAACACATTTTGTAGAATACAGTCTTTTATTCATTCCTTTTATATAGTTAGTTATTCATAATCTAAAAAAAAGTAGATTACTAAGATAAAAGGACCACTTTTGTATTAAAAAGAAAATGCATTTAAAACCATTTATTTTACTTTGTAATTGTAAACTATTTTAATTTTTGTTTCTGTAATCCTACTAATTTCATTGAGTAACAAATTTCCTAACAGTAATGGTGGCAGGTATGGGAGTTTGATCATTCTTGAAAGAAGCTTTGAAATTGACAAAATTAAGTTGTCATTTCACGTAATTATATGCCTTCCAATGTAATTGGGTACTTGCTTATTCTTGTTGTTTGGACAAAACTGATGGCTAACCAGTGGAATGCTTGTACCTGTGGCCAAATCACAAGATAATGCTTCTTGTTTGACCTGGACATCCCTCTCCACATACTTTAGTGTTTGCTGGGCCTTTCTATCGCTGTACGTACAATGTGGGGACACTTGTATTGTCCACGTTATGTCAAAAGCCTCATAGAAGCAAGAAGAGGTGCCTGACATGACTGTCTGTTGGGTCAATAAGAAAGATTAAATCAGTGATTTTTAGGGAGTGGTTGGGTAGTTGTCATTATCTGAGGACTGCACCAGAACAGGCATATTTCTCTGGATGATTTCAACCATTGGTGGTTATTGTTAAAATTCGATATTACATCTTTGTTGTAATCTTTAAATATTTAGAGTATTTAGCATTTCCTACATTGTGTTTTATTTCTCCATGTGTTAATTTCCTTGCTTCTGATGTATACTAGTGTTAATGCAGTTTATTGTCAAAGGTAATTTGAGTGTATATTATATTTTCATAATTTCTACCTTTTACTAACTTCAGGATGATTTTTATGTCATGTACTTTGCATATTGATGAATTAATACTGATGGCTTTGAAATTAAGAGTATCATGTGATAAGGAGAAGCGTGATATTTTCCATTACCTTTATACTTTTGATTTGTATATTCCCATTATTATTTTCAAATCTTAACTTCCAGTAATTTAGTCTTTCACTCATTTTTGTTCATAAACTTTATTCTCACGGATGGCAGGAAGTAGTTCGCCTATATTGTTGTATTCAGTCCAGAACTGACTGACTTCATGAACATGACATAGGGAAACACAGGTGCAGTGTAAGTTTTGAGTCTGATAATTCAGGTGATCCAATGGTGGCCATGGAAGCCAACAAAATCTGCCATTTATGCCAGGCAAACAGAGAGGAGGAGAAAGAATGAATTAATAAATTAATGAGAAAGAGAGAATGGGATAAAGTGAGAGAAAAAAAATAGAATGAATGAATGCGTTATACTAGATGCCCCCCCCCCCAACTGTTGCTCACTTGTCACTGAAGGGCTTAGGAGATGGAAACTGAAACCCAATGTAGATTACCCCTACCTTGGACCTCAGCCCTCGCCTCGACTAATTTTGCATGGCCTTTTTATCTCTCCCCTCTTCCTTTTATTCATCCCCCCCTCCTAAAACTTTGTTCGCTGTTATCGTTGGGGGACCTAGGAGTCGGAGACTGGGGCCCAAGGTAGGGGATCACCCCTACCTTGGGCCTCAGTCCTTGCCTCAACTAATTTTGCTTGATCTTTTCTCCCCCTTCCCTTTTCCATATCTTCTTCTTCCCCTTCTTCTGTCCCATTCCTAAGGGGTGTGAGCTGTGCTGAAAGGATGAAAGGCTGGCTTGTGTCCATCATCTACAGCCTCCAGGCGCCATGGGCACAGTATTCCCTTGGTTGACTGCCTTGCCCTTACCCTTTATTGGGGGGACCCTGAGGGGTTTCTTTTCTCCATTTTATTCAGGATTACCATGGCCAGTAATGAAGATTCTTTACCCTTCATCAAGTAGCCTATCTGAATTTGGATTTGATGGTTTTATGACTCCTGCCCCTCTTTTGACCATGGCAACCCATTTGTTCTAAAGCACCCACCCAGGTTATTGCACCCCTTCCTCACTTCCAATATTCTCCTCTCCATCTCCTGCACAGTCTTCTTCAATGGCTACCCCCTATTCCCCTATTACTACTATTCATTCTTATTGTCCTCCCCCTGACAGAACTACTCCACTACACACCACCTCATCTTCCTCTTGCCCTTGCCCTTCCACTGCCTCTACCTCTGCAAACTTTTTGAATGCTCTCTTTAGCCCAGCAAAGTGGGATCAATTCTTTGTAATTCCCCCCACTGCCCCCTACTCTGAGTATACCCTTCTCTTTCAACAGTGCCTCCTAAAACAAGCAGGCAAAGTTACCTTTCCCAGTCACGCCGATCGGCAAATCCATTCCTGCAGAACCTCACCCCTCTCTTAATACTTGTACTGAAACTGTTTCTATCCCACGAATGCTTGTTCTATCTACAACAAGAACTGGTCAGACTGAAAATGCCCTTACTTACTGCCCTGCCTATAAGCTTGAATGTGAAGTAGCAGTCCTCAGATTCAAACTAGGCCTCACTCTATGTGAGGCCATACAGGAAGCATGAGGACGAGGTCTTCCTCTCACAACTTGAGCTGTTTTAAAAACAGTCCTTCGCTCTGCTCCCCACCCATCTTCACAAGATGTTTTTGCATCTCTCCCAGTATCTCTTCCCTATACCCTGAACCATCCAACCTCTGCTCGCCCTATCCCCCAGTCAAATTCCTTTTCCTGTCAAAATCTAGATACTCCAATCTCTACCGATACCTACCCCTCCTCTTCACTTTATTGGTTGGTTGCACTAGGCAACCTAAACATTTCATTCCACCCTCTCCAACACCTTCCTTTGCTGATATCCATCCACCTCCTTCTCAAGTACCCCCCACCCCCCTTCCTCTTACACCCTCCCAACATACCCCATCCTGTCTATCGCTCCCACCTGAATGCAACAGCCATCTCTGTTTTCCTTGAACATTGTTCCTATTCCTCCTCAGTGACAGATACACTGCAATTCACTCAATTTCCCTACCCCCTTAACCCTTTTCTCTAATCTCTGATCTATTTCACTTGCTCCCCCCCCTTTCCTTTTTCACTATCATACTATCTTATAATGCTCTCTAATCTTTGACATATAACACATTTTATACTATTCTTTAAGTCCCCTTTACCCATTTCAGCACAGTATTTTACCGTAGTGCTGTATGACCTTTGAGGTCTATTTATTTGTTTCAAATATTTAACAAACATCTTCATCTCCTTCTGTCTATATCCTAAGGTGTGAGAGCTGTGCTGAAAGGATAAAAGGCTAGCTTAGTGTCAATCATGAATGGTATACAGGAGCCATGGGCACACTATTCCCTTGGTTAATCACTTAGCTCTTACCCTTTAAGGGGACCCTGAAGGGTAGACCATTTCTTTTTTCCACTTATTGAAGGCTCACTATGGCCAATAATGAATGTTTTGCTCTTATTAGGGACATTAAGGCTTGCCCCATCATCACATACCCTATCTAAATTTGATTTCATTGGTTTTATGACCCCCTTCTCAATGTCTACTGACAACTCTGTCCATTCCAAAACCACCCACCCAGGATATTACTCGACCATCAGGAAGCACCACTTCCTTTCTCCCAACATTCTCACTCCATTTCCTCCTCCCCTCAATACTACCTCACCGCACACCACCCCATCATTTATACTGCTTCTACCTCTACAAACCTTTTGAGTACAGAGGGTCTTTGGTTTACGACGGTCTTGACAACGTTTCGTGGATACAACACCAGAAATCATGTACAGTATTTACATGTGTTCCTTTAGCCCTAGTTATGTTTTCATGTACGTCATAGAAGTGTCTTATGTTTTAGATTATGGATTTAATACACGTATACTGTATAATATTTTGGTGCTTATGTACATAGGTACATATACTGTATTTAGGTGCGTTTACTTGTGAAAATTCAGGCTACAGCGCCATTGTAGGAATGGATCTCTGTTGTAAGTGGAAGACCCTCTGTAATCTCTTGGCCCAGCCAAATGGGATAGATTCTTTGTGATTCCCCCTACAGCCCCTTACACTGAAAATACCCTTCTCTTCCAACAAGGTTACCGAAAACAAGTAAGCTAAGTTTCTTTTCACAGTCAATCTGATCGTTCATGCCTTGTCACAGTTACATCTGAGTCCCAAGCTTGTGCACTATATGCCCTGACTGACCTTGCTGTCAAACCTATTTCTGCTGAACCTCACTCCTCTCAGAATACTTGTACCGGAACTGTTTCCGTTTCTCAGACTGACTGTCCTGTGTACTACAAAAACTGGTCAGACTGTGAAAATGATTTGCCTGCCCTGTTGCCTATGATGCAGTGGCAGTACAGTACTACAGTATTCCTCTCAAGAGGACAGCACAATTCTTATACAAATATTGCAAAGATAAGCTTCTGTAGACATAACCTCCACCACTAAGTTTATATTGGTGGTGTCCTGCACTGTCTGATCATATCGACCCCTTCCTCAACAATGTCAGAAATGTTGGCATTTTGGCCACCTAACCAAACACTGTCACTCACTTCTTAGTAGATAGTATGGTAGCTCACTGCCCTCTGTGCCCAACCTGGTCAGTCATGTACATGTACCAATCGTGGTGGCTCCCATAATGTATTTTATAGGAGCTGCCCTACCTATGAGCTCAAATGCGAGGTAGCAGTTCTCAAGATTCAAATTAGGCCTCACTCATGTGATGGTGGATTTTTAGGAGTGGTTGTCTTTAACAGTACTTCTCAGATTATATTAATTTGTTGATTAAGTTTCTATTATAAATTTGAAGAAAAAAAAATATTGGTTTTGGTTATTTTCTTGAATTCCATATTTTGCCCAGTCTAAAGTAGAATATTGATTTTTTTCCTGGCACTACTTTCTTTTTCACAAAGAGCATTTTCCGTGGTTGCTAGTATGATATTCTTTTCTAAGAACTAGACTATATCCATACAACTGTAATATATTGGACCATTTTCCGCATTTTTTTTNGGGGAGGGGTTGGAGGGGAAGGGGTGAGGGGATGAAGAGGGAATGGGGGGAAGGCAAGGAGTGAGGGGTAAGGGGAAAGGGAAGGGGTGAGGAAACGGGAAGGGAAGGAGTATGGGGAAGGGGTAAGGGGTGTAGCGTGGGCAAAGGGGAAGGGGTGAAGCGTGGGGTAAGGGGAAGGGGAAGGGAAGAAGTAAAGGTAAGGGGTAAGGAGAAGGGGCTGAAGAGGTGGGCGGAAGGGGAAGGGTAAGGGGTAGGGAAGGAGGCCGGGACAGAGGAAAGGGCTAATGAGGGAAAGGAAAGGAAAGAGAGAAGGGAAGAATAATAGGAGATGGAGGACAAGGTGGAAAGGAAACGAACGATGAGGGCAGAGAGGGAAAAAGAGGAGAAGGGAGAAGAAAGAGAAAAAGAAAGGACAGGAGGAGAGGGAAAGGGAAGGAGACAGACGAAGATGCCAATAGAAAGGAAGAAATCGGGAAGGAAAAATGACACAGCAAGATGATAGAAGAGGAAAGAGACAGAGCCCGATAATTCCAAGAAAAAAAAAAAAAAAAAGGAAAAAAAAAAAAAAAAAAAAAAAGGAAAAAAAAAAAAAAAAAAAAAAAAAAGAGAAATCAAATCATATTTTCTCACACAAGGCAATGACCGCCAATCCAACGCATTGCACATGATGAACGAGTTCCTTAAATGCTCTAAACCAATTTATCATCCGAATCCCACTACCGAATCACGTGCCAGACGAGGAAATAATTACGTAATGCAATATCATTACCCGGGCGCCATAAAAGGGAATATTATTATTATAAATAAAGACTGTTCAAATTGCCATCGGGGGGAGAGGGAGGGGGAGGGGGAGGGGGTGATTCATCACTATAATATGATACTGCAGAGTCAATGTGTCACTGTAATGTACACGGAAACAGAAAGGACGTTTTCTGTTCTTCATTTCACGCAATTTGTCCTCTACGTATATATTGCAGAATCACTGTGTCACTGTGATGTAAACGGAAACAGAGAGGTCGTTTTCTGTTATTCATTTCACGCAATTTGTCATCTATAATTTGTCGTATAACTTCGTATAATGTATGCTATACGAAGTTATTACGTTGAGATGGAATGCGTTTTTTTTTTTTTTGTTTCACGCAAATTGTCAACTAAATCTTGCTGAATCAGTTGATCACTGGAATGGACACGGAAACAGAAAGAGCGTTTTTTTTTTTTTTTGTTTCACGCAAATTGTCAACTAAATCTTGCTGAATCAGTGTATCACTGTAATGGACACGGAAACAGAAAGGTCGTTTTCTATATTTTTTTTACATTTCATTTCACGCAATTTGTCATCTACGTATATATTGCAGAATCTATGTATCACGGTAATGTACACGGAAACAGCAAGTTTTTTTTTTTTTTTCTTTCTTTCTTTCTTCACATTGTCTTTTATTGTCTTGAGTTTCATCGGAAAATACGGAATACTTTTGTGCGCTACGAGGACTACGCTCAAACTAGCTCTGTAGCGCTACGGTGTCGGTCAAAGAGTTAACGAAGATCCTCACGACCATTTTGTTTTAAATTTTGACTTTAAAGGCATTTAAAATAATATCTATAGCTTTCTATCTATGTTCGTATTCGTAAAAGGTATATCTTTATCTTCATATTTATTTCATATTCATGTATCATTGGTTCCTCTGATACTCCAGTAGGCTTTGGAGTCCAGAATCACGCTCTCGTGTTTCTTCACATTTAACATCCTTTGCTTAGTTGAATGTGTAATAGAATACAAGTCAAGAGGTGCGTGAGATGTCTTTGAAAATTACACGTAGAGGTTTCATTTTTTATCTATTTTTACACACAGACGTACACCCACCCACACACACACCCACCCACCCACACACACAGACCCATCACCCC
>NW_020871786.1:111602-116602 GCF_003789085.1 Penaeus vannamei
GACGCGCACACACACAGACGCACACACACCCACCCACACCCACACACACACACACACACACAATATACGCGTCGTCTGCTCGGCGTAACACGTCTCGGGCCTGTAGCGTTTGTGCGCTAAGGGCCGTTCCGAAAATTAGCTCTCCGTTACTGCTTGGACCTATACTTCTTTGCTTTTCTTCTTCATCTCATCATCTTCTTCTCCTTCTTATTTCCCTCATTTTTTTTTCTTCTCCTTTCCCTCTTTTTTTTTTCTTTTTTCCTCCTTCTTTCCCTCATTTTGTTTATTTTGTCTTCTCCTTCTTTCCCCTTCATTTTTTTATCCTTCTTTCCCTCATTTTTTTCTTTTGCCTTCTCCTTCTTTCCCTCATTTTTTCCTTTTTTCTTTTCCTTCTCTCCTTCCCTTCCACTTACGAAAACCTGTCACCTCCCTACCTACTCCCGCGAGATAAAAAAAAAAACAAAACAAAACAAAAAAAAAACGCATTCCATCTCAATTCCTGAAAACTGAGTCAGTAAAGTAAATAATAAAAAAATATCCCATCAGCAAATAGTGAAATTCACTCCCAAACAATCCTTAAAACAACAAAAAAGGCATACATCACCAAAAGTTACTAAAAAAAAGGAAAAAATCAACCATACCTAAATTCCAGAAAACGGAAAAAAAAGAAAACAAAACAAAACAGGAAAACGTAAAAAAAGACAAAAGGGAAAAAGGGGGAAAACCAGAAAAACAGGAAAAAAAAACATTTGAAAAAAGATAAAGAAATCAACCATACCTAAATACCAGAAAACGGAAAAAAAGAAAACAAAACAAAACAGGAAAAACGTTAAAAAAATAAAACTTAAAAACTAAAAAATAAAAGGGAGAGAGAAAAAACTAAAAGGGAAAAATAAACAGAAAAACAGGAAAAAAAACATTAAAAAAGAGATAAGAAAAAAAAGAAAGAAAAAAAAGCGCCATTCAACAAATTTCACCCGAGCGGCCATTCCGGAGCCTCTCGGATGCTGATCTAGGGCAAGATGGTCTCCCAAGCGTGATCAGCATCCGGCTAAGAAACTGTGCGTGTGTGGACCGTATGGGATTAAAGGCCGCCATTTAACGGGTAATCCGGTTATGTAAATCCTCAATAATCTGCTTGATTAGCTTTATATGAGGAAAAATATTTATATGAGGAAAAATATTTATGAGGAAAAATATTTATATGAGGAAAAATATTTATATTTATTACTATAATTTATGATCATTATCATCGTATTTTCATCTCTTATTATTCTGTGATGTCTTTCTTCCTTCTCTTTCGCTATGTTACTCATTCCTTTAAAACTAACCAAAAATATATACCATAAAGTATCGAGAAAAACATGTTATTCTAATACGATTCAAACATGAAAAAAAACATCACATCTACGAATTTACTTCCCTTTTTTAAACAATAAAATTCCAGAATGTTTAGGCGCACGCAACACCCCGCCCTTCTTCAAACGCCATAAAACACGAATGAAATACCGAACGATCTCTTTCGCTAATGACGGGTCTCTATCGCAAGCCTCCGTAATTATCCCCATCCTGCCACTACGGCGAAAAAAAATTACCGAAAGGATGTCGCACCATTGTACTCGAAACCGCAGGTGAGATACTGCATCCTCTCCGCTGCCTCCACGACCGCTGGCGAGGCAGTACAGGCGGCATGCGGGATCGGGATCGGGTTTGTCGCCGCTATTCTTTATATTTATCTATCTAACTATTTCTCTTTCTCTTTCTTTCTTTCTTTCTTTCTTTCTTTCTTTCTTTCTCTTTCTTTTTCTTTCTTTCTTTCTTTCTTTNAAAGCTTCAATCTCAATACCATTATACGCTCATCAACAGGAGTAACCTCTACTACCGAGGGCTGGAGTCTGCTGGAGACGGCAATGGCTACTCCCTGGAGATGGTGGCCATCGCTGCAGCCCGACCAGTAATAGGTGTAGCCACCTACACAGGTCATGCCGCTGCCAGGCCTCCTCACCTCCGAGAGAGCAGCCTCCCCAGTTCCCTCGACAGTAGAGGCAACCGATCATCCTGACGCAAAGAACGGACGTTCCAAGCCCCCATCCTAACTTCCCGCCTGAGGTTCAGCCTCTGGCAGTCGCTCCGGGTGGATGCCACCTCTGCCACCCCCACCGACGCTGCCCCATATAAAAGGGGGTGGCGGGCTGCGTGCCCCATCATCCACCTGTGGGGTTCCCCACAGGTGGATGTGATAAGGACAACCATTATATTTTTAAAATAATCATTTTATTGACCATGATGAATAAGACATGATGATATTGGTGAATGAGATGCCCAATTCCTCATACTCCTGCAAGTAATGATCCTAAGGATGGTGGGCGCCGCAGCAATGAAAAGGAGAGCAGGAAGCGAAGAGGCCGGCGGCCGCCGCGTGACTTCACGGCCGCGGCGCCGCTATTTATAGCCGCCCGTCGCCGCTGCAACACCTGCTCCTGCAGAAGGGGCGAGGGTCAACGGCCCAGGCGGCGAAATCCATTGGTCAGGAGCGACGAGGGGTTGGGGGAGGGAGTTGCTGGGGGAGGGAGAGGGGATGGGTAGGAGGGGGAGGGACGTGGGCAGGGGGTGGACGGGGGAGGGAAAAGGGGAAGGAAGGAGGTGAGTGGCAGGGCGAGGCGGGAGGTTGCAGGGAGGTGGATGAAAGGGAAGGGGGGGGAGGAGGGGAAGTGGGGAGAGCCAGCGATGACCCACATGCACAGCCGATATTGACCTCCCGTCATGCGTGGAGATTGCATGATGATGGGAGTGCTGATGGATGCGGTGGAATTTAATCGGTGAAAATATTGATAATGGAAATGATTGAATGTATTACGATATTTTCCTCTTTTTATCTGCTCCTTACAATTTTCATCGGCTTTGAAAATAATCCTATCGGTGCTCTCATAATAGTCATCATCATCCCTGCCAGTAACGTTATTATTTCATCATCATCATTATTATCATAATTATTGTTATCGCTGCTGTTGATATCATTAACCGTGCCAATGGAATTGCAGTTAACGTAGATTATCATCTGAGTTGTATTTGTGACAATAAACACTTCGACAGCGGGGTATAATTTCACAAAACCTTACAATAGACATGAAGAGCTTAAATTAGACACGCAAATGAATATATTTGAAATTATTCGTATTACTGTGACTTCTAGTTCACCAGTACTTGGATGTATCATCTATAAGAAATAAATATTTCTTTCTCTACTTTCACGTGCAGGGTTTTTATATTATTTTCATTTCAAAATGCTCCTAAATCCTCCTTCGCGGCCGTAAAATGTGGCACGTCTCGTCCCGACCTCTCTCGAGGCGCTAAGTGCGCGCTCGAGGCCGTCCTTGACGCGGGAGGGCCGGCTGAAAGGCCAGCCGCAACTCGGCTGTTATGAGGGGGCAGGAGGCCGCCTTTCTTCTGAATGATATAGCAGGTATAAGGATCCCTCCCTCCCTCTCTCTCTCTCTCTCTCTCTCTCTCTCTCTCTCTCTCTCTCTCTCTCTCTCTCTCTCTCTCTCTCTCTCTCTCTCTCTCTCTCTCTCTC
Source organism: Penaeus vannamei (assembly GCF_003789085.1). Classification (NCBI taxonomy): domain Eukaryota; kingdom Metazoa; phylum Arthropoda; class Malacostraca; order Decapoda; family Penaeidae; genus Penaeus; species Penaeus vannamei. Next base: position 115,177 of record NW_020871786.1, read on the forward strand.
TCTCTCTCTCTCTCTCTCTCTCTCTCTCTCTCCTCTCTCTCCCTCCCTCCCTCCCTCCCTCCCTCCCTCTCCTCTCCCTCTCTCTCTCTCTCTCTCCTCTCTCTCTCTCTCTCTCTCTCTCTCTCTCTCTCTCTTCTCTCTCTCTCTCTCTCTCTCTTCTCTTCTTCTCTCTCCTCTCTCTCTCTCCTCCCTCCCTCCCTCCCTCCCTCCCTCTCCTCTCTTCTCTCTCTCTCTCTCTCTCTCTCTCTCTCTCTCTCTCTCTCTCTCTCTCTCTCTCTCTCTCTCTCTCTCTCTCTCTCTCTCTCTCTCTCTCTCTCTCTCTCTCTCTCTCTCTCTCTCTCTCCTCTCTCTCTCTCTCTCTCTCTCTCTCCTCTCTTCTCTCTCTCTCTCTCTCTTCTCTTTCTCTCTCTCTCTCTCTCTCTCTCTCTCTCCCTCTCCCTCTCCTCCCTCTCTCCCTCTCTCCCTCTCTCTCCCTCCCTCCCTCCCCTCCCTCCCTCTCTCCTCTCTCTCTCTCTCTCTCTCTCTCTCTCTCTCTCTCTCTCTCCCTCTCTCTTCTCTCTCTCCTCTCTCTCTCTCTCTCTCTCTCTCTCTCTCTCTCTCTCTCTCTCTCTCTCTCTCTCTCTCTCTCTCTCTCCTCCCTCCCTCCCTCCCTCTCCCTCCCTCCCTCCCTCCCTCCCTCCCTCCCTCCCTCTCTCTCTCTCTCTCTCTCTCTCTCTCTCTCTCTCTCTCTCTCTCTCTCTCTCTCTCTCTCTCTCTCTCTCTCTCTCTCTCTCTCTCTCCCTCTCTCTCTCCCTCCCTCTCTCTCCCTCCCTCTCTCTCTCTCCCTCTCTCTCTCCCTCCCTCTCTCTCTCCCTCCCTCTCTCTCTTTTCCCCTTCTCTCTCCCCATGTGTGTCTATCTGTCTATCCGTTCATCCACCCATCTCTGTCTCTCTTTCATGTTGCAGAAATCGCATTTTATTTTATATCATTTCATAATGATGTACTTGTCGTTTTACCTGCATCCTTTTTTCGTCTTCCCTTCACCTTTATTTTCTGCTATCAACTCATGTCATTTACTCATCATGACTTTATTTTTCTTCCTTCATTTCTCTCTCCCGTCTCCTTTGTCTTTCATTTCTTTTTCCCTCGGAGTATTCGTTTTTTCCTCTCCTTTCACGTGTTGTCCATTTTCTTTTTTGTCTTAGTTCTCCTTTGCTTGTCTTCTTTTCTCGCGTCTCCTTCTTTCTTTATCTTGTCTGTTTTTCTCTCGTTCATTTACTCGTCTCCTTTGTTTTCTTTTTCCTCTTGGAGGCTGTGCAAATTCGTCCCGTAATGGTTGAAAACATGTGGCGCTTTATGTAACTGCAAAATTGAAAGCGTAACTCTCAGTAACTGTAAGATTAATAATAACACATTTTTAGAGCTATGGAACTGTAAGTAGATGCA
>NW_020871786.1:121602-132524 GCF_003789085.1 Penaeus vannamei
GATAGACAAGAAAAGGTAAATGTAAACAAATAGGAATGAAAGCGAAAGGAAAAGATGGATAAATCTGGGAATATAATGAATGAAAGAATAAAGGATAAGGGATGAGAATGTGAAACGGTCAGAAGAAATAAGAGATGCGACGAAAGGAAAGTGTGCATAGTAAAGGTTAAAGGAAAGGGAAAGAATTGAAAAGGGGAAAATGAAAGCTGTTAGAATGTTAGGAGGTGAAAAAAATAGTGGTAGATAGATATGAAGATAAAAGTGGATAGATAAAAGGAGGAAGGAAGAATGTAGCTATAATGCAGGATATATAAAGGATAGAGAAAGCAATTAGGCGTAAAGTTCAGAACAAGAAAGAAGGAAGATGAGTGGGATGAGCAAGAGAGAGCAAGAAAGAAGAAGAGTAAGAAGCATAGTGAGAAGAAAATGAAGAGAAGGAGTGCGAAGAAGGGGAGGACGAACAGGTGAGAGGGAAGAGAAGGAAGAGGCAAAGAGAAGGAGAAGGCAAGGAAGAGGAGGCAAGAGGAGACGGGTGACGAGGCAAGCGATATAGGCGTCGCGTCGTGGCCGTGACGGCTCGTAATGAATATTGATGTCGCAGACTTCACCTGATAGCGAGCGGGGGGGAGGGAGAGAGGGGGAGCAAGGGGAGGGAGGGAGAGGGGAGGCGGAGGGAGAAGAGGGGGAGCAAGGAGGAGGGGAGGGAGAGAGGGGGAGCAAGGAGGGGGGGGAGAGAGAGGGAGCAGGGGAGGAGAAGAGGGGGAGCAAGGGGAGGGAGGGGGGGAGAAGAGGGGAGGAGGGGAGGGAGAAGAGGGGAGCAAGGGGAGGGAGAAGAGGGGGCAAGGGGAGGGGAGGGGGAGGAGAAGAGGGGGAGCAAGGGGAGGGCGGGGGAGAAGGGAGGAGAGGGGGCGAGGGAGAGAGGGAGCAGGGAGGGGAGAGGGGAGGGAGAGAGGGGGAGCAGGGGAGGAAGGGGGGGAGGGGAGGGGAGGGGGAGGGAGAGAGGGGGGCAGGGAGGAGAAGAGGGGAGCAAGGGGAGGGGAGGGGAGGGAGAAAGGGGGGAAGGGGAGGGGAGGGGGGAAGAAGAGGGGAGCCAAGGGGAGGGGAGGGGAGGGAGAGAAGGGGAGCAAGGGGGGGAAAGAGGGGAGCAAGGGAGAAAGCAAGGGAGGGAGCAGAGGGAGCAAGGGGGGGAGAAGAGGGGGAGCAAGGGAGGGAGAAGAGGGGGAGCAAGGGGAGGGAGAAGAGGGGGAGCAAGGGAGGGAGAAGAGGGGGCAAGGGGAGGGAGAGAGGGAGGGAGCAAGGGAGAGAAGAGGGGGGCAAGGGGGGGGGGGAGGGGAGCAAGGGAGGGAGAGAGGGGGAGAGGAAGGGAGGGGGAGCAAGGGGAGTGGGAGGAGGGAAGAGGTAGGGGAGAGCAAGGGGAGGGAGAAGAGGGGGAGCAAGGGGAGGAGGGGAGGGGGAAGAGGGGGAGAGGGGAGGGGGAGAAAGGGGAGCAAGGGGAGGAGAAAGAGGGGAGAAGGGGAGGGCAAGAGGGGGAGCAGGGAAGAGGAGAAGAGGGGGGAAGCAAGGGGAGGGGAGGGAGAAGAGGGGGAGCAAGGGAGGGAGGAAGAGGGGAGCAAGGGGAGGGGAGGGGAGGGAGAACGAGGGGGGCAAGGGGAGGGAGAAGAGGGGGAGCAAGGGGAGGGAGGGGGGAGAAGAAGGGGGGAGGGGAGGGGGGGAGCGGAGAAGGGGGGGAGGCAGGGGAGGGCTGGAGGGGAGGGAGAAGAGGGGAGCAAGGGAGGGAGGGGAGAGGGGGGGCAGGGGAGGGAGGGAGAAGAGGGGGAGCAGGGAGGGGGGGAGGGAGAAGAGGGGAGCAATGGGGAGGGAGAAGAGGGGGCAGGGGAGCGGGGAAGGGGGAGAATGAGGGGAGAAGCGGAGGAGTAGGGGGGTGGAAAAGGGGGGGGAGGGGTGGGGGAGAAGAGGGGGGCAAGGGGGGGGGAGAAGAGGGGGAGCAAGGGAGGGGAGGGAGAGAGAGGCAGGGGAAGGAAAAGAGGGGGAGCAAGGTGGGGGAGGGAGAAGAAGAGGAGGAAAAGGGAGGGCAGGGAGAAATGAAGTGTGAGGCTGAAGAAGAGGGGAGGCAGGTGAGAGGAAGGGGAGGAGAGATTGGAGCAGGGGGAGGGGGAGGGAGAGAGGGGGAAGGGGGGGGAGGGAGAAGAGAGAGAGAGAGGAGCAAGGGGAGGGGGGAGAGAGGAAGGGGGGGAGGAGGGGAGGCAAGGGGAAGGGCGGAAGAAGATGGGGAGAAAGGATGGTGGGAGAAAGGCAAGAGAAGATATGAGGTTAGGTAACGATGGGAACACAGAATTAGGAGAAGGAAAGTGCGAAGAGGAGGAGACTGAGAGGGGATGACGGTAGAACTGTAAGGTTGGAGCAGGCGGGGCAAAGGGAGCCAAAGGGAGAGGGAAGGAAGAGCAGAAGAGAAGCGGAGCCCCAAGGGGGCGCAGAGCAGTGATTGCCCCTTCAATGCCCATTTCATTAATGGCAGTGATGACTAGATGGACGCGATTATAGAATAATGGCAATGTGCTATTTTTCCGTCGTATTTTTACTGTGGTTCAGTATTGCTTTCACCAATTATTATTATCATTATTAGGCTAGTTGTTCTTGCCCGCACCTTGTTTGTAGACACGCCCCCAGCATTCGCTTGTTAATAGTAATATTAATTATTGCTCTACCTATATAATATATATATATTATTATATTATATATATTATATAAATTATTATATATTATATATAAATAATATATTATATACCACAATACGTATGAGATAACTATATTATTATATATATTATATACTATATTAACTATAATATATACTATAACTAATATATTATAACACAATACGAAATATGGATATATTATATATAATATATATATATATATTAATATAATATATCTATATATATATCATATAATAATATAATAATCTTATAATATATAATAATATAACATAAATCTATCATGAAAAGTTAAAAAAGCAACACCTGTTAACCAATGAAATACTGAGTGATACGACCATAAAATATCAATAATTTATAATAAATATAAAAAAAATGATGAAATAGAAAAATGAAACAAGGAAACGTGATATACAACATTGCATGTAGACACAGAAACACAAAACGAGCCTATAAATAATATTAGAATTATGGGAGAACAAGGCAAAATAATTACTAAAAGGACCACATAAAAAAAATCAAGAAATTGACAATCGACGAAGAAAAAGAACAAGAACCAGACATCTACAATCATCAAACAATCTACTACCATTCTACTCTAGACAATATCAATCTAAAACTCTCTCTCACTCTACATACACTAATTCATCTCATCTCTCTCTACTCTACAATAAACATCATACGTCAATTCATCTCAATACTCTCCTACTAAATACAATCATCTCATAAAACAAATAAACATCTCATACTACATCATCATTCTAATATAAATATATAAATAATAATTATATAAAAATACGTATAAATATAATATATATCATATACATATATACAATAATTACAATTAACAAAAAAAATATACATATAAAACAAATATAAGTTATAATAATATTATAATATTATATAACGAATATAATATTTAATTATATAAATCACACACCCCCTATATAATATATACACACATACTACATATTCATGATGAATTACACACACACAACACACAACACACACAACCACACACACCACACACACACACCACACACACACAACACACCACCACACACACACGACACACACACACCACACACACACACACACACACACACACACACACACGACACCACGCACACACACACACACACACACCACACACACACACACACACACCACACACACACACACACACACACACACACACACACACACACACACCACACACACACACACACAACCACACACACAACAACACACACACACACACACACACACACACACACACACACACACACACACACACACACACACACACACACACACACACACACACACACACACACACACAAATCATTCTTTTTGGGCTTCTCATATTTTCTTTTCCTAGACAGTGACGGACTAATGAGAGTAAGAAACTGTTTGCTCCACGGCTATATGGTATAAATCAGAAGAAAGAAATTCAAGAGTCAGCCAAACAGAATAACGAATTGAAGGCGAGTGAAAAAGTGAGCGAGAGGAGGGAGAGAGAGAGAGAGAGAGAGAAGAGAGAGAGAGAGAGAGAGAGAGAGAGAGAGGAGAGAGAGAGAGGAGAGAAGAGAGAGGAGAGAGAGAAGAGGGAGAGGAGAGAGGAGAGAGGAGAGAGGAGGAGGGAGAGGGAGAGAGAGGGAGGGAGGAGAAAGACGAGAGGGAGAGGGAGGGGGAAGGGAAAGACGGAGGGAGAGGTAAAGGGAGAGGAAGGGAAAGACGGAAGGGAGAGGAAAGGGAGGAAGGGAAAGACGGAGGGAGAGGGGGAGAAGGGAGAGGGAGAGGAGGGAAGAAGGGAGAGGGAGGGGGAGACAGAGACAGAGAAGAGAGAGAGAATCAGTGAATGGAAAAAACTTTCTCCACATTTTTTATCGAAAGATTCATATCATTGTAATCAACTTAAACTTCAAGTCTTCTTTCTAGGCCTTTTAGGATTCTCATTTATACAGATAACAGTGATGTACATTGTGTGTGTGTATCCGATTTTCTTAGTTGACAACCTGCAAAGATTTTTTAGTTCCATTAGTTACAAGGGATATTCTTTATTGTGGCATAGTGTCTGTTTTATTTTGCTTCCACATCTTCCCCTGTGTGCAAGGAATGGCCGGGATTACCATTCACTGGCCGGGCGTGGGACTGAACGCAGGGCTGCAAGATTGCTAGTCCAACACGCTAACCGCTGCGCCAGCACAGCACACAAAGGACTCGACTAACTTTGACTTTCTACTTTATTACTCATTTCATTTGTTATATGACGTAATTCTTTGGCTAGCCCAGCGAATGAATGGAAATCAGACAAATGATAAAAATCAGAATTTCAGTCAGATATTTCATGGACTTCCAGTGCATTAAAACAACACCCTCCAAATCGTAGAGCCGTATGTAAATTTCGTTTGCAATACGTATTTCATATCATCTACATTTTACTTATATTTATACATATATATTTATATGTTCCTCCTAGTTTTCAGAAATTATTCTTAACGTAAAATGCTCTTGTTGCATAAAATCATAACAGCATATTTACATAATCATGCACGATTTCTTAAAAAAATATATGCCGATACTTGGATATTACATTCAAGTTCTAGCAAATAATTGTGATTTAGCAATATTACATAGTTTAAATAATTGCAGGCATGAGTATTAGAGCTGGCTGAATCGTTTTGTCCGGTTGGGCGAAAAGTTGGGCCAACTGGCGGCTGGCTAATCGGAAGTTTGGTAGAACAAAAGAAAAAGAGAGGGGGGATGGGAGGAAGAGGAAAGAAGAAGGAAGTGGAAGAGGAAAGAAGAAGGAAGTAGAAGAGAGAGAGAGAGAGAGAGAGAGAGAGAGAGAGAGAGAGAGAGAGAGAGAGAGAGAGAGAGAGAGAGAGAGAGAGAGAGAGAGAGAGAGAGAGAGAGAGAGAGGAAAAAATCGTGTGCATCTGTGTCTATGCACGGGCGTCTGCACATGTGTGTGTATGTGGCTTTATTCTGTATTGACAAACAATTCCGATGCAGTTGATGGAATCTGTGCTTGGGGTCTCAGCTCGGCCGCCCGTCGTCCTCGGCGACGGGAAGGAGGCGCCCGTGCCATTTTGGTGTTGTTTCTCGGCAGTGCAATTAAAGGCTGTTATTGGCCCGTCAGAGTGACCTATCACCTGATTCGTCATTGTCCGCGTGTACGTGAGTGCGTTTGTGTGCCTAGCAGATGGAGTTGTTGATAGCGGTGTTGTTGCAGCTTTCATTAGAATGAGCAATGTCATGTTCCTATGACTGTAGAATGAGCATTATCGTTGTCGCTGTTGGCATAATAAATGTCATGATCGTAAGACGAGCACTGCGGTGGTTTCTTCTGCCGGTGTCGTAATTTTTGAGGATCATGCAACGAGCGCGCGAATGAATCTGCATTTCTGTTAACTTGCGCGTATTTGCCCCCCCCCCCCCCTCCGCCTCCCCCTCCCTTCCGCCAGGTGCCATTTTTATTCTAACTTCCCTTTTCCTCTTATTATCTTCCCGCTCATTGATGCACGCCCATCGATCGGGTGACAAGCGGGAGGGGCGGGGCGGGCTTTCTCATTAGGCTTCATTGGAGTATTATCATTATCATAATTTCCCCCGATGGATTGCGGAAGAATTCTGTTGATGTCGGGGAGCCATTTGGCTTTTCAGCGCCGCTCGGACTCGCGTGCCTTCCTTCCTTCTGCTTTTGCGCCCTCTCCGCTCGTTCTTTCTTCCTTTTTGTGCCTTCTCTGCCCGTTTACTTGCTCATAGCTTGGCCTGTAAATGGGTGGAGTAGTTGTTTTGTTTGTTTGTTTAATATTAATGTTTTTTAGGTTTGTTTTTGTTATACTGAGTAAATTACTTTTTTATTATTTGCATTTTTTTTCCTTTTAAGTGTTATTTCCTTTTGTGTTTCACATTTTGCCTGCTTATTTGTCTTTCTTTGTGAGTATAATGAGTAGATTACTTTTCTATTTGTTTCTCCCATAATTTATATTCCATTTTCTTTCTTCCATATTTGGTTGTTGTACTCAACTTTTTTCATTGGGGTTTGGTAATATTTATTGTCTATCTATGTTGATGTATTTATTAATTATTGCTATTGTTATTATTACTATTATTATAATAATAATTATTATTATCACATTTATTATTAGTTGTAGTAATTATTACTATTTTTATTTTAGCTGAAGTATTAGTAGTATGGTAGAAGTAGCAATTGTTGTTCTTTAGTTGTAGTAGTAATAGTAATAGCAGTAGTAGTAGTAGCAATTGTAGTATTAGTAGTAGTTTTAGGAAAAATATCATCATTATGTCCATCGTAATCATAATTATCATCACCATCATCCTTATCATTAATTACGTAGACATCGTCACCACAGGAGAAAGTTCTACTGTACCTGCAAACCTTTCAAAACACGACTTGATAAACACGCAAGTGGACTTGGTCGCATGAAATGACACCAAACGTTTCCAGTAACTAATAAAAATACGAAACCATTTAATGTTGCACCGGAAATGGCTGTCAGTGCAATCGGGAACTCATCTCCGCGGTGGACCGTTTGGCTTCGCTCTCTTCTCTCTTCTCTCTCTCTCTCTCTCTCTCTCTCTCTCTCTCTCTCTCCTCTTCTCTCTCTTCTCTCTCTCTCTCTCTCTCTCTCTCTCTCTCCCCCCCTTGATCTATATTTCTCTTCTTTCTCCCTCCGGACCCCCTCTCTCGCGCTCTATCTCTCCGCTCCCCCTTTCTTTCACGTTGAGGGGATGTTCATCACAAGAACTTTGACCATTGGCAGCACGTCATCTTGACGTAATGCTCTTGAAAACTCGCTCTCCCCCTCTCGCTCTTGACGGCGCGCCAGGCGGTCCTTCCCCCTCTTTTCCCCTTTCCTCTCCTTCGTCTTGTACCGGACAGAGGCCCGGACGGCAAGGCAACGGACGGAACTATGGCCAACGAGCGTTCGCGGTTGGAGTTGCGTTCGCTTAACCATCTCCGCTCTTACGCATTCGTGATCTCGAGAGTGCGGTTACTTCTTACTCTTGCTCGTTGATAATTGTTTCATGTATTTACATAATTTTTTTAGGTTATTTAATCTTGCTTGAGTTACTCACATTGTGTGCTTTTAACATATATACTCTATATTTCATTTACTTATTTATATTTTGTCTTATTCATTTGTGTTTTGTACATATCTGTAAGTAAGACTATTTATTGCATTCTCTGGTTTCCTTTTACTTTGCATCCGGCGTCGCGGCGAACGAGGTCAGGCTCTTTCGTCTCCTGCGCGTCCACAGCCAGGGCAAAGATTTCATTAATCCTTGCATTTCGTGCACGCTGCATCAACTGGCTTGTGTATCTCGGGATGAGAAAAGGAAATTATTTTGACTGATCTTGGCAGTAGGTACCAAGATGTTCAAAAGAAGTAAGTTGGAATAGTGTGTGGGGAAATTGCCTTTTTCTTTTTCCCTATCTTATTTGCATCGATGGACGAACATGAGCAAACGAAGAGACGTGAAAGGTGCGTGAGGGCATCAGAAGCAGAAGAGCAACTGCGGCCGAACAGCAAACCTACCTCACCTGACTCCGTAACACGAACCTCTCTCCCAAAGCAAGGCAGATTCCACATGGAGATATTCTGCGGGAAAAGGCTCGCCATCCGAGGTTCCAGAAGCCGGCGCCCAAGGGGGAGATCCACACAGGCTACTTTCCCCCAGCGCGCCCTTCCCTCCGTGCCCTTCTTCAGATTCTCAAATGGGAGCCACTGTACGCCTGAGCCCCCGGGAAGACGGAAGGAGGTGCAGCACCACAGAAACCTCCAACTAAAGACAACCATCGGCTCGGACTTTGTTGCATAAAAGCTGTTGTGTGTTTCTACTGTGGATTGTGTTGTAGATACTTCCCGTGGAGCATGGTTGCTGTATTTTGGGACTGTGATATTTTCTGTAGTTTGTAAATTATAAGTGCCGTAATTTGAAAACATTGCGAGATGCTTCAAATGTACAGCGGAAAGCAAAGGATTCCCATGTAATGGCATGCAGCTGTATGTTTTTTCTATGTTAAGTTCGCTGCATTTGATCTCATATTTGGAGGTTAGAATTTTGTTCTATGACCCTTTCTTGTGTTTTGCTTATTCATGTGCATTTGGAAAAAAAGAGGATGGAGAGAGGGGGAGAAAGGAAGAAGACGGGAGACAAGGAGATATAGTATGATAGCAAGGAATACATGAACGATGCAAGGAAGGAGAGAGAGAGCGAGCGAGCAAAAGTGTGTGTTCATATTATAATACTGCATATATTCATTTATCTCATCCCTAATTTTGGCCTTGTTTAAGCAGAAACGCCATGAATATTTACAGCGCGACGAGGAAGAAAACAATTGTGCTGTGCGTACTCCACCAAAAAGAAATTTAATGAATACGTATCCCTTTAAAGCCAACATGCAAATTACGTCGAGAAGGACAAAGAGACTTTTCTAAAGCCTAATACCCTCCGGTACCCCCCTCCTACCCAGCCACAGCCTCTCCCTCGTGCCTTGCCTCTCCCCTCCCTAACTGATTGGCTTTAGTCCTGATTGACATCGGACGCGGGGAAAACAAGAACAGAAAACGAGATTCGTTTATACACTGGAAGAAAACGGAGACTTCCACGCACCCGCACTCACGAATACGAGCTTACGCACATCTCCCTCCCTCTCTCTCTCTCTCTCTCTCTCTCTCTCTCTCTCTCTCTCTCTCTCTCCTCTCTCTCTCTCTCTCTCTCTCTCTCTCTCTCCTCTCTCTCTCCTCTCTCTCTCTCTCTCTCTCTCTCTCTCTCTCTCTCTCTCTCTCCTCTCTTCTCTCACTTCCCCCCTCTCTCCTCTCTCTCTCCTCTCTCTCTCTCTCTCCCTCCCCTCTCCTCTCTCTCTCTCTCTTCTCCTCTCTCCCTCTCTCCCCCCCGCTCTCTCTCTCTCTCTCTCTCTCTCTCTCTCTCTCTCTCTCTTCTCTCTCTCTCTCTCTCCTCCTCTCTCTCCCTCCTCTCTCCACCTCTCTCTCTCTCCTCTCTCTCTCTCTCTCTCTCTCTCTCTCTCTCTCTCTCTCTCTCTCTCTCTCTCTCTCTCTTCTCTCTCTCTCTCTCCCTCTCCTCTCTCTCTCTCCTCTCTCTCTCCTCTCTCTCCCTCTCTCTCCCTCCTCCTCTCTCTTCTCTCTCTCTCCTCCTCTCTCTCCCCTCTCTCCTCTCTCTCTCTCTCTCTCTCTCTCCTCTCTCTCTCTCTATCTCTCTCTCTCTCTCTCCTCTCTCTCTCTCTCTCTCTCTCTCCCTCCCCCCCTCTCTCTCCTCCTCTCTCTCCTCCTCTTCTCTCTCTCTCTCTCTCCTCCTCTCTCTCTCTCTCTCTCTCTCTCTCTCTCTCTCTCTCTCTTCTCCCCCCTCCTCTCTCTCTCTCTCCCTCTCTCTCTCCCCTCTCTCTCTCTCTCTCTCCTCTCTCTCTCTCTCTCTCCTCTCTCTCTCTCTCCTCTCTCTCTCTCTCTCTCCTCCTCTCTCCTCCCCCCCCCCTCTCTCTCTCCTCCCTCTCTCTCTCTCTTCTCTCCCCCTCCTTCTCTCTCGCTCTCTCTCTCTCTCTCTCTCTCTCTCTCTCCTCTCTTCTCCACTCGCTCTCCTCCCTCAACCTCCTCTCCTACGTCTCTCTCCCCCCCCCCCCGCCCCCCCTCTCTCCTCTCCTCTCTCTCCTCCTCTCTCCTCTCTCTCTCTCTCTCTCTCTCCTCTCCTTCTCTCCCCCCCCCTCCTCTCTCTCTCTCTCTCCTTCTTCTCTCCTCTCTCTCTCTCCTCTCCTCCTCTCTCTCTCTCTCTCTCTCTCATCCTCTCTCTCTCTTCTCTTCTCTCTTTTTCTCATCCCTCTTCCATTCCATTTTCCTCCGATCCCCCTGTGTGTGTGTTTGTGCTGCATAAACCATAGCCCTCGGCTACTGTTCAAGCGTATCCTCATGGGCTATAACCCATACACGGAAATAAGTGTATGAGAAGTGCAAGTCGAGGATCCATGATTAGCATTACAGTAATTTCAGATAAACAGATATTTAAATTATCAGTGACTTTTTCACTATGCTATGTTATGCAACTGATAAATGTGTAAAACCACAGTAAATGGAAGGAAATATTTTGAATTCTCTCTCTCTCTCTCTCACTCCATCTTCTATCGTCTTCTCTTTCTCCTCTCACAAAAAGCATCCACTCACACACGCT
>NW_020871786.1:164650-169650 GCF_003789085.1 Penaeus vannamei
ATTATTATTATTATTATTATTACCATTTTTATTATTATTATTATCATCATCATCATCATTATCATCAGCATTATCATTATTATTGTTATCATTATCATTATTGTTGATATCATTATTATTATCATTGTTATTGTTATTATTGTTATTATTGTTATTATTGTTGTTGTTGTTGTTATTGATATCATTATTATATTATTACAATTATTATTGTTTGTTATTATGATTATATTATTATTAAATTGCTATCATTCCTATTGCTTGTTATTATGATTATATTATTATCAGATTGCTATCATTCCTATTATTTTTATTAAAATTATTATTATTATTATAATCATAATAATAATGATGAGAATGATTATTATCATCATCATTATTATATCATAATTCATCTTCATTCATCATAATCATTATCATTCAGCATCATCAACATCATTCATCATTATCATCCTACATCATTATCATATTCATTTGTTATTATCATTCACCATAATCATCATAATGTAGGGGAGGAGTCCCTGGAGCATGTGGGAGTGAATCTCGTGCTTCCTGAACCGTATCCATGATGACAAATGTAGAAAAGGTATGAATAAGATAGGATATTTTCACAATACAAGAGATGTATTTGACCGGTTTCGATGATGTCTTAGTCAGAAATACAGAAATACAGACATAATCGAAACCGGTCAAATACATCTCTTGTATTGTGAAGATAACTAGTCTCATTCATACCTTTACTACTCGTGCTTCCTGCTTCAGCGCAGAATTCTAAGTAAGGGGTCGGTGCTAAGGGCAGGTTAGAATCACTAAAGAGGTAGCGAAATTCGCTCTTAAGGTCGTGGCCAAAGCCATACATTTAAGCTTACCGAAGGAAAAGCTTACGTTGTAGAATTGACAAACTCGTTGACCGAGAGCAAGAGGACTGACAAAAAAACGGTAGAAGATAAAAAAAAAAAATACGATAAAACTTTAGGTTGCTCGTCAATGCTCCTCTCCAAGTGCCAAGCAAGCCACCATCGGTAATGAGCATATCCCAAAACAACAGTTCCTCTCAAGACAACAAACCAATGTCATCCTGAAGATAATTTGTAGTTGGCCTGAGAGTGAGAGAGATCACCAAGCAATCCTGCTTCAATAAAACCAGTCTGCGCCTCCTATGGTCTGACGCCAGGGGTAGTTGGGCTGTAGCGATATCGTTTGCGAGAGGGGCGAGAGCGGCAAGGAGCTGAGGCGTCAGATGACTTCAATAATCATCAATCATCATTATCATTCATCATCATTCATCATCTTAAAATATCCTTCCTTTAGTAGAGACCTTATCAAAGAAAGTTATTTTTAAAATTTCACTCATCTGTGGAGTAGTAGTGGACAAATCGAGAAGGATCAGAGAGAGAGAGAGAGAGAGAGAGAGAGAGAGAGAGAGAGAGAGAGAGAGAGAGAGAGAGAGAGAGAGAGAGAGAGAGAGAGAGAGAGAGAGAGAGAGAGAGAGAGAGAGAGAGAGAGAGAGAGGGGGGGGGTAGTAGACGGGAGGAAAGGAATGAGGGAAAGAGCAAGAGAAAATGAACGCCGGAGAGGAATCGGTTACTCAGCTGTCGCGAGGAAAGGCAGAAGCTCTCATGAAGCGGTCTTCGGAGGCCAGGGATGAGGGAGAAGAAACGGAAATAGAGAGTGATACTAGCGAAGGTAAGGGAGGGGGGGGACTGGCAGAGGCAGAGGGAGAGAAAGAGAGACGGAGAGAGAGAGAGAAAAGAGGAAGAGAGGGGAAGATGGTTGCCATGGCTACAGAGTGGCAGGGATCACAGCTGTTGCTTCGTGTGATGCATCGCGTAACACGAACGCGGAGCCGAGCCTCTCCTTGCGACCGGCCGAGCCTGACGTTCGAGGCTCACCGGCCTTCGCTCGGCCTCGCTGCTGTCGGCCTGCCTGTCTGTGTGCTGGCGTTCCGTTTGTCGCTCCCTGGCTGTTCCTGTCTTTCATCCTGTCTACCTGCCTGTCTGTGTTGCAGGTTTTCAGTGTCCGTTTGTGTCCGCAATTTTGTCATTCTCTTTTTTTGCGGTTTCAGTGAAAGCTATGAATGAGAAGAAATCAATAGTCTTTTATGCCGTTACATTCGGTTCAGAAGTATGCTTTTGATGTGAGGTTTAATGGACAGCGATCTCGTGCTCTCAGGAAAAAAAACTTTTTTTTCAAACTTTTCCGTCCAGCCGCACAGGAAAAACAAAGTGTACGCAAAACCAGAAATAAAAAATAAATAAATAAATAAAACAGCAGCGTCGTCCATTTTCTTTATTGTTTTCATTACTTTTGGTTCCTTAGGATAAAAAAAACACGGTAGCGTATATTGAATGTTAGTGTAGATTCAGGTAAACGTGTTCCTATGCATGCGAATACTGACGTTTTGCGACGCCTATTAAGGTAAATGAACAGAGAAACTCCATGACAGACACACAAACACATACACACGAACACACACACGCACACACACACACGAACACACACACGCACACACACACGCGCGCACACACGCACACACACGCACACACACACACGCGCACACACACGCGCACACACACGCGCACACACACGCGCGCACACACACACACACACACACACGCACACACGCACACGCACACGCACACGCACACGCACACGCACACACACACACACACACACACACACACACACACACACACACCACACACCACACGCACACGCACACGCACACGCACACGCACACGCACACGCACACGCACACGCACACGCACACACACACACACACACACACACACACACACACTCAGATGGAGAGAGGGAGGGAGGGAGGGAGGGAAGGAGAAGAAGAGAGGGAGGAGGGAGAGAGAGAGAGAGGGGGGTGGGGGAGGTAGTGAGAGAGAATGAGAGGAGGAGTAAGAAGAGAGGGAGGGAGAGAGAGAGAGAGAGAAAGAGGGAGAGCGAGAGTTAGGGAGAGAGAGAGAAGGAGAAAGGAGAGAGAGAGAGAGAGAAGGAGAAAGGAGGAGTTAGAAGAGAGGAGAGAGAATGATAGAGGAGTAAGAAGAGAGAAAGAAAGAGGAGAGAGAAGAGAGAAGAAAGAGGGAGAGAGAGGGAGAGAGAGGAGAGAGAGAGAGAGAAAGAAAGAGGGAGAAGAGAGAGAAGAAAGAGGGAGAGAGAGAGAAAGAAAGAGAGAGAGATAGAGAAAGAAAGAGTGAGATAGAGAGAGAAAAAGAAAGAGGGAGAGAGAGAGAGAGAAAGAAAAAGAGAGAGAGGGGGGGGGGTAAAGAGAGAGAGAGTGAAAGGAGGAGTAAAAAGAGAGAGAGTGAGAGGTGGAGTATGAAAAGAGAGAGAGAGACGAGGAGAGATAGAGAGAGAGAAGAAGTGGGAGAGAGAGAAAGTGGAAGAGAGAGATAGAGAGAGAGAGAGGGGGGGGAAGAGAGAGAGAGAAGAAAGGAGAATGAGAGAAGAGAAAAAGAGAAGATGCAGAGATGTAGAGTATAAACTCATAATTGGTTTGGCGTTCTAGCTTCGGAAGGGCTAGAACGCTGCCCTCTTTCGAAGGACTTTGGATCTGGCAGGTGGAGACCGGTTGCTCTCCCTTTTCATCTGGGACCATTGGGGATGAACGACCCTCATGGTCCCCAATACTGCGGCGGTCGAAGGTCATACAAAAAGACGAAAACGGTCCCTTGATTTAAAAACAGCAACTGGATAAACAACAAAGTGCGTGCAGTGGCGGGAAGAAGAAAAGCCAGCAAGACAGCGCGACCCGCACATCGTCAGTCCCAGCCAATGAGAGAATAGAGCGAGTAAGATTATAAAGGCTGTGCGGGTGGGCTGCAATGTGGCCGGCCGCCGCGGGCACGTGGGCGGCTGCCCCAGCACCTGTCCGTCGCCCACCTGGCCTATTGATCCCCCTCTCGCGGTGGGTTATTGGGGTCGACGGGGGGGGGGGGGGGCTTTGTAAAATGTATTCACAATTATTAGTTATTGTATTTTTTATAAATTATTTCATGTGATGAAATCTGCTTTATATTAAAATTATTTGTCGTAAATTTTAACTGACACTATACGAATAAAGAGCTCATCGTTTCTTAAATAATTTCGATGACATTATTGAAACGTTGCTGATAATGATAACGAGACGAGGTTTGGACCAAGCTCCCTTTTTGACAGCGCCTTCATGCTTGTGATTGCCTTCTCTCCGATTCATATCAGAGTCCATCTTGTCACCCAAGTCAGAGCTGGATTTCGATAATCAGTTTTGAACGGACTGAGTGACTCAAATGGTATCTCGGCGAAGTTCTCGCTATCGGTCACAAGCCCTTGCAAAGCAGGATACTAATATGGCGGATGCCGCACGCAGCCAAGGTCACTGGGCCTTGGTAGGGAAAACGAAGGTGCTCCCGCTGGGTGTATAAATTGTCCCGTAATCAGATCAGGATACAAATGACTACAATAGGATTAACAATGATAGTGATGAGTAACTGTAGCTGCAGGTACAAGGGAGCAAGTGCGATGCAGTCGTTCAACTCGGATATACCCTGCAGTTTGAGTTAGACTTTATCAATGTAGATTCAGCAGTGTAAATAACCGCTGGATTTGCCAGAACAGATGATGCGAGAAGGGGGCTGCCCGGGAGAGAGCGCATAGGGCCAGGGTAAATAGGAAGTTTCGATTTCTGCAGAACTGGACCTTGAAAGATTCATCGAATCTGTTTATCTTTTTCATTACAGATCAGAAGTTTTCAACTTTTCAAATTGACGGCGTATTTTGGACATATCTTAAACGGCGCAACACCGCTTTAGCCTTAAGTTTACTATTCGGTATATCAATAATACAGATTAACATAAAGGTTATATATATACATGTGCGTGCAGCTCAAACGACGGGGTTCGGTCAGCAGACCAAGTGTTGGTAACAATCATCACAAATCTCTGAATGTAAGGGACTTTCCGGATAGTACCGGTTTAATAGGCCACCAATGATTACAATCGATAGAAAAAGAG
>NW_020871786.1:179650-187150 GCF_003789085.1 Penaeus vannamei
CTTCCCTAACCGATCGCCGTGCTTCCCTAACCGTCGCCGTGCTTCCCGATCGCCGTGCTTCTCTAACCGATCGCCGTGCTTTCCTAACCAATCGCCGTGCTTTCCTAACCGATCGCCATGCTTCCCTAACCGATCGCCGTGCTTCCCTAACCGATAGCCGTGCTTCCTAACCGTTGCTTCCGATCGCCGTGCTTCCCTAACCGATCGCCGTGCTTCCCTAACCGATCGCCGTGCTTCCCTAACCGATCGCCGTGCTTCCCTAACCGATCGCCTTGCTTCTAACCGATCGCCGTGCTTTCCCTAACCGATCGCCGTGCTTCCCTAACCGATCGCCGTGCTTCCTAACCGATCGCCGTGCTAACCGATCGCCGTGCTTCCTAACCGATCGCCGTGCTTCCCTAACCGATCCGTGCTTCCCAACCGATCGCCGTGCTTCCCTAACCGAGCGATCGCTTGCTTCCCTAAACCGATCGCCGTGCTTCCCTAACCGATCGCTTGCTTCCCAACGATCGCCGTGCTTCCCTAACCGATCGCCGTGCTTCCCTAACCGATCGCCGTGCTTCCCTAACCGTGCTTCCCTAACCCGATCGCCGTGCTTCCCTAACCGATCGCCGTGCTTCTGCCGTGCTTTCTAACCGATCGCTTGCTTCCCCAACCGGCTTCCCTAACCGATCGCCGTGCTTCCTAACCGATCGCCGTGCTTCCCTAACCGATAACCGATCGCCGTGCTTCCCTAACCGATCGCCGTGCTTCCCTAACGATCGCCGTGCTTTCCTAACCGATCGCCCGCTTGCTAACCGATCGCCGTGCTTCCCTACCGATCGACACCGATTTGCTTCCCCCGATCGCCGTGCTTCCCTAACCGATCGCCGTGCTTCGATCACCGATCGCCGTGCTTCCCTAACCGATCGCCGTGCTTTCCCTAACTGATCGTGCTTCCTAACCGATTTGCTTCCCTAACCGATCGCCGTGGATCGCCGTGCTTTCCTAACCGATCGCCGTGCTTTCTCCAACCGATCGCCGTGCTTCCCTAACCGATCGCTT
Source organism: Penaeus vannamei (assembly GCF_003789085.1). Classification (NCBI taxonomy): domain Eukaryota; kingdom Metazoa; phylum Arthropoda; class Malacostraca; order Decapoda; family Penaeidae; genus Penaeus; species Penaeus vannamei. Next base: position 180,695 of record NW_020871786.1, read on the forward strand.
GCTTCCCTAACCGATCGCCGTGCTTCTCTAGCCAATCGCCGTGCTTCCCTAACCGATCGCCGTGCTTCCCTAACCGATCGCCGTGCTTCTCTAGCCGATCGTGCTTCCCAACCGGTGCTTCCCTAAACCGATCGCCGTGCTTCCCTAACCGATCGCCGTGCTTTCCCTAACCGATCGCCGTGCTTCCCTAACCGATCGCCGTGCTTTTGCTTCCTAAACCGATCGCCGTGCTTCTCTAGCCAATCGCCGTGCTTCCCTAACCGACTTGCTTCCCCAACCGATCACCTTGCTTCCCTAACCGATCGCCGTGTTCCCAACCGATCGCCGTGCTTCCCTAACCGATCGCCGTGCTTCCCTAACCGATCGCAGTGCTTCCCTAACCGATCGCAGTGCTTCCCTAACCGATCGCCGTGCTTCCCTTCGCCGTGCTTCTAACCGATCGCCCCTAACCGATCGCCGTGCTTCCCTAACCGATCGCCGTGCTTCCCTAACCGATCGCTTGCTTCCCCAACCGATCACCTTGCTTCCCTAACCGATCGCCGTGCTTCCCTAACCGATCCCTTGCTCCCCAACCGTGCTTCCCTAACCGATCGCAGTGCTTCCCTAACCAATCGCCGTGCTTCCCTAACCGATCGCCGTGCTTCTCTTCGCCGTGCTCCTAACCGATCGCCGTGCTTTCCTAACCGATCGCGTGCTTCCTAACCGATCGCTTGCTTCCCAAACGATCACTTGCTTCCCAACCGATCGCTGCTTCCCTAACCGATCGCCGTGCTTCCCTAACCGATCGCCGTGCTTCCCTAACCGATCGCCGTGCTTCCCTAACCAATCGCCGTGCTTCCCTAACCGATCGCCGTGGATCGCCGTGCTTCCCTAACCGATCGCCGTGCTTTCCCTAACCGACCGTGCTTCCTAACCGATCCCAACCGATCACCTTGCTTCCCTAACCGACGCGTGCTTCCCTAACCGATCGCCGTGCTTCCCTAACCGATCGCCGTGCTTCCCTAACCGATCGCTTGCTTCCCCAACCGATCACCTTGCTTCCCTAACCGATCGCAGTGCTTCCCTAACCAATCGCCGTGCTTCCCTAACCGATCGCCGTGCTTCTCTAACCGATCGCCGTGCTTCCTAACCGATCGCCGTGCTTCCCTAACCGATCGCGTTGCTTCCTAACCGATCGCTTGCTTCCCAACCGATCACCTTGCTTCCCTAACCGATTGCTTCCCTAACCAATCGCCGTGCTTCCCTAACCGATCGCCGTGCTTCTCTAACCGATCGCCGTGCTTCCCTAACCGATCGCCGTGCTTCCCTAACCGATCGCCGTGCTTCCCTAACCGATCGCCGTGCTTCCTAACCGATCGCCGTGCTTCCTAACGATCGCTTGCTTCCCCAACCGATCACCTTGCTTCCCTAACCGATCGCCGTTCTTCCCTAACCGATCGCCATGCTTCCCTAACCGATCGCCGTGCTTCCCTAACCGATCTCCGTGCTTCCCTAACCGATCGCTTGCTTCCCTAACCGATCGCCGTGCTTCTCTACCGATGCCGTGCTTCCCAACCGATCGCCGTGCTTCCCTACGATCGCTTGCTTCCCCAACCGATCACCTTGCTTCCTAACCGATCACCGTGCTTAACCGATCGCCGTGCTTCCCTAACCGATCGCCGTGCTTCCTAACCGATCGCCGTGCTTCCGTCGCCGTGCTTCCCTAACCGATCGCCGTGCTTCTCTAACCGATCGCCGTGCTTCCCTAACCGATCGCCGTGCTTCCCTAACCGATCGCTTGCTTCCCCAACCGATCACCTTGCTTCCCTAACCGATCGCCGTGCTTCCCCAACCGATCACCTTGCTTCCCTAACCGATCACCTTGCTTCCCTAACCGATCGCCGTGCTTCCCTAACCGATCGCCGTGCTTCCCTAACCGATCGCCGTGCTTCCCTAACCGATCGCTTGCTTCCCTAACCGATCCTTGCTTCCCTAACCGATCGCCGTTCTTCCTAACCGATCGCGCGATTGCTTCCTAACCGATCGCCGTGCTTCCCTAACCGATCGCCGTGCTTCCCTAACCGATCGTGCTTCCCAACCGATCACCTTGCTTCCCTAACCGATCGCCGTGCTTCCCTAACCGATCGCCGTGCTTCCCTAGCCGATCGCTTGCTTCCCTAACCGATCACCTTGCTTCCCTAACCGATCGCCGTGCTTCCCTAACCGATCGCCGCCTACCGATCGCTTGCTTCCCTAACCGAAACCGTGCTTCCCTAACCGATCCCGTGCTTCCCTAACCGATCGCCGTGCTTCCCAACCGATCCTTGCTTCCCTAACGTGCTTCCCTAACCGATCGCCGTGCTTCCCTACCCGTGCTTCCCTAACCGATCACCTTGCTTCCTACGATCGCCGTGCTTCCCTAACCGCCGTGCTTCCTAACCGATCGCCGTGCTTCTAGCCGATCGCTTGCCGTGCTTCCCTAACCGGCCGTGCTTCCCTAACCGATCGCCGTGCTTCTCTAGCCGATCGCCGTGCTTCCCTAACCGATCGCTGCTTGTGCTTCCCTAACCGATCGCCGTGCTTCCTAACCGATCGTGCTTCCTAACCGATCGCCGTGCTTCCCTATCGCCGTGCTTCCTAACCGATCGCCGTGCTTCCCTGCCGATCGCCGTGCTTCCCTAACCGATCGCCTGCTTCCCTAGCCGATCGCTTGCTTCCCTAACCGTGCTTCCCTAACCGATCGCCGTGCTTCCCTAACCGATCGCCGTGCTTCCCTAGCCGATCGCCGTGCTTCCTAACCGATCGTGCCGATCGCCGTGCTTCCCTAGCCGATCGCCGTGCTCCCCTAGCCGATCGCCGTGCTTCCCTAACCGATCGCCGTGCTTCCCTAACCGATCGCCGTGCTTCCCTAACCGATCGCCGTGCTTCCTAACCGATCGCCGTGCTTCCCTAGCCGATCGCCGTGCTTCCCTCGTGCTTCCCTAGCCGATCGCCGTGCTTCCCTATCGCGTGCTTCCTAGCCGATCGCCGTGCTTCCTAGCCGATCCCGTGCTTCCTAACCTAACCGATCGCCGTGCTTCCTATCGCCGTGCTTCCTAACGATCGCCGTGCTTCCCTAAATCGCCGTTGCTTCCCTAACCGATCGCCGTGCTTCCCTAGCCGATCGCCGTGCTTCCCTAACCGATCGCCGTGCTTCCTAGCCGATCGCCGTGCTTCCTAGCCGATCCGTGCTTCCCTAACCGATCGCCGTGCTTCCCTATCGCCGCTTCCCTAACCGATCGCCGTGCTTCCCTAACCGATCGCCGTGCTTCCTAACCGATCGCCGTGCTTCCCTAACCGATCGCTTGCTTCCCTCGATCGCCCCTAGCCGATCGCCGTGCTTCCCGCCGATCGCCGTGCTTCCCTAGCGATCGCGCGTGCTTCCCTAGCCGATCGCCGTGCTTCCTCCGATCGCCGTGCTTCCTAACCGATCGCCGTGCTTCCCTAACCGATCGCCGTGCTTCCCTAACCGATCGCCGTGCTTCCCTAACCGCCGTGCTTCCCTCGCCGTGCTTCCCCGATCGCCGTGCTTCCTCGCCGTGCTTCCCTAAATCGCCGTGCTTCCGATCGTGCTTCCCTAAGCGATCGCCGTGCTTCCTAACCGATCGCCGTGCTTCCCTAACCGATCGCCGTGCTTTCCCTAACCGAGCTTCCCTAACCGATCGCCGTGCTTCCCTAACCGATCGCCGTGCTTGCTTCTAACCGATCGCCTGCTTCCTCGCCTTGCTTCCCTAACCGAATCGCCGTGCTTTCCCCTAACCGATCGGCCGNGAGAGAGAGAGGAGAGAGAGGAGAGAGAGAGAGAGAGAGAGAGAGAGAGAGAGAGAGAGAGAGAGAGAGAGAGAGAGAGAGAGAGAGAGAGAGAGAGAGAGAGAGAGAGAGAGAAGAGAGAGAGAGAGAGAGAGAGAGAGAGAGAGAGAGAGAGAGAGAGAGAGAGAAGAGAGAGAGAGAGAGAGAGAGAGAGGAGAGAGAGAGAGAGAGAGAGAGAGAGAGAGAGAGAGAGAGAGAGAGAGAGAGGAAAGAGAGAGGAGAGAGAGAGAGAGAGAGAGAGAGAGAGAGAGAGAGAGAGAAGAGAGAGAGAGAGAGAGAGAGAGAGAAGAGAGAGAGAGAGAGAGAGAGGAGGGGGGGGCTTGGGAGAAGAGAAAGAGAGAGTAGTGAGTGTGTGTTGTGCGTGTGTGTATGAGTGAGAGTGAGAGAATATCTGTATTGGTGTGTGTGTGTGTGTGTGAGAGAGAGAGAGGGTGAGTAAGAAAAAGAAAAGGGAGAAAAAAAACACCCGAATTAATAATATAATGATTATTTTCCTTCAAAAATCTAAATTCATATTTTCGTCTATTTATTTACCATTTTCACCTGCCAATCACTTTTAAGCCCTACAGTCCAGGGCCTCATGCTTCACTTCTACTATGTTGACACAGCAATTTTGTCTCAAAATTGTTTCAGAAAATATATTTTTTTCTTTTTTCTCTCTATCTCCGTCTCTTTTTCTCTCTTTTTCCTATCTGTCTCTCTTTCTCTCTTCTTCCCATCTATCTCTTCTTTCTTCTTAACTTTTTTTTCTCTTCTCCCCATCTATCTCTCTTTCTCTCTTCTTATTTTTTTCTCTCTTATCTCCCATGTATGACTTTCTATCTTCTCCTTATCTTTTTTTCTCTCTCTCATCTCCCCATCTATCACTCTTTCTCTATTTCCTTATTTTTTCTCTCTCTTCTCCCCCTATTTCTCTATATACTCCCTATGTCTTTATCTTATATATATTTATTTGTGAAAGCGTTTTAAGCAGGGGAGCGCTTGAGCAAGAATTCTTGCCGATAGGCCAAGCGCTGTACCGTCCCCTGCTTAAAACGCTTTCCAAGGCAGGCAGGCCCTGTTCAGTGATGCCAGACATGTGGAAGTGTCTTTCTATAAAGTACAAATCATAACAGTCATTGGAGAACATAGAAATGTCAAAATAACACACAGCATATACATACTTGGGTTTTAAAAGCAATAGACAAGTATTCCCACCAACAATCTCGGAAAGTGATAACTAATGCATAAATCGAGAGTGGAGTTTATTCCATTGGCGGTTGGTAACAGTTTGAGCGCGCATTTCAAAACAACTGACAAACTAGCGCCGCATCAAGATGGCAGAGTAAATCTACTCAAACATCTTAACAAAGCGCAATATTTCTACTATATTCATATAAAGTGCCTCTAAAACAATGACACACACACTTCCGATTGGCAGCCCTTTCATTCTGACGCGTTATCAAAACAAATGAACATCCCTGAATTAAAATATAGGCCTACCCATTCCCATATATCCGATTTTATGAGGTTAAATATAACAAATCACTTTGTACAATATCAACAGAAGAATGTTGCTAGAATTCCTCAGACTGTTTTCATTTGAAATATTCTTTATTTTATAGAATAGCAGATATATTCTCGATTTAGAGAGACGAGGAGTAACAGTACAGTATGAGGTATATTGTTCGTCTTATAATGATTTATTATTTATAAGTAAAACATTTTTTATTCCCATAATCTCCATTATCTCCTTTCGTTTTCAGTTAATTTCAATTTCTTTGAATATGATTTTAAGAAAATTGCAGAATCAGATACCGTGAAAAAATTATTTATCTGATAAGATACTAAGCCGAGTTCCTGGTCAACGCCCGCATTCGAAGGATCGTGACCAGTACGGTACGCGACTGACGCTGTTGCCATGGTGACGGTACACCGCTTGACTTAGCAAGCGCAAGTCTAGCCATCTACGGAGGTCGCTTGAGAAAGCAAGCGAAATGCTTGAGTTAGCAAGAAAAACGCTTGAGATTTCAGGAAAGAACTTTCCCTGCTTTTAAACGCCTTTAGCATATCGATCCAGTCCTACATATCCACCATGTAGAACATCCATCACAATATCCACTAGACCCACAATATACACTAGACCCACAATATCCACTACATCCACAATGTCCACCATGTCCACAATATCCACCATACCCACAATATCCACTACATCCAAAATGTCCACTATATCCACACGGATAAGGTTTCACGCAGAAATATTTGGTAGGCTGTGGCACGCGATACCGTGTCAATTGCAGGATGGTATGCAATCGGAGAGGAAGAGAGAAAAGAGAGAAGAGAGGGGGGATAAGAAAGAAAAAAAGAAGAAAAGGTGATCATGAAGAAGAAAGGAAAGAAGAAGAAATGGAAAATGATAATGACATTGAGGAATAGGAAAAGGAGAGAATAACAAATAGATAAGAATGATAACAAGAGAGATAAAGAAAAATTAAAGAAGAATGAATGAAGAGAGAGAGAGAGAGAGAGAGAGAGAAGAGAGAAGAGAGAGAGAGAGAGAGAGAGAGAGAGAGAGAGAGAGAGAGAGAGAGAGAGAGAGAGAGAGAGAGAGAGAGAGAGAGAGAGAGAGAGAGAGAGAGAGAGAGA
>NW_020871786.1:196876-199376 GCF_003789085.1 Penaeus vannamei
AAAGAAAAAAAAAAAAAGAAGAGGGGAAAAAGAAAGGGGAAGAAGAAAAAAAAAAAGAGAAGAGAGAGAGAGAGAGAGAGAGAGAGAGAAGAGAGAGAGAAGCGAGAGAGAGAGAGAGAGAGAGAGAGAGGAAAGAGCAGAAAGAGAGAGAGAAAGTGAGAGAGAGAGAGAGAGAGAGAGAGAGAGAGAGAGAGGAGAGAGAGAGAGAGCAGAAGAGAGAGAGAGAGAGAGAGAGAGGAGAGAGAGAGAGAGAGAGAGAGAGAGAGACGAGAGGAGCGAGAGAGCGAGAGAGAGAGAGAGAGAAGAGAGGAAAAGAGAAAGAGAGACGAGAGAGAGAAAGAGAGAGAGAGAGAGAGAGAGAGAGAGAGAGAGAGAGAGAGAGAGAGAGAGAGAGGAGAGAGAGAGAGAGAGAGAGAGAAGAGAGAGAGAGAGAGGAGAAGAGAGAGAGAGGAGAGGAAGAGAGAAAGAGAGAAGAAAGAGAGAGAGAGAGAGAGAGAGAGAGAGAGAGAGAGAGAGAGAGAGGAGAGAGAGAGAGAGAGAGAGAGAGAGAGAGAGAGAGAGAGAGAGAGAGAGAGAGAGAGAGAGAGAGAGAGAGAACGAGAGAAAAGAGAAAGAGAAAGAGAGAAAAGAAAGAAAGAGAGAGAGAGAGAGAGAGAGAGAGAGAGAGAGAGAGAGAGAGAGAAGAGAGAGAGAGAAGAGAGAGAGAGAGAGAGAGAGAGAGAGAGAGAGAGAGAGAGAGAGAGAAAGAGAGAAAGAGAGAGCGAGAGAGAGAGAGAGAGAGAGAGAGAGAGAGAGAGAGAGAGAGAGAGAAGAGAGAGAGCAGATAGATAGATAGATAGATAGTGAGTGAGAGACATACAGACAGAGAGACAGAAAGTCAAACAAACATGGAGAAAAAAAAAACGAGAAAAGCAAACAAACAAAAAGCAAAAACTCAACAGTTAATTAACTCCCGCGCACTTTTATTCCCTTCCACAATTATGTCCTAAAATAACGTCATTAAGGGACGAAAAGTACCCAGTCCAATACAGCCATCACACATGTATGATATATATATATAGTATGTTATATTACGCGGTATCGATCTAACGTAATACAGTACCCGGAAGTCCCGAACACCAGCAATAGATAGACAGGCGGAGCTAGCGTAATAAGCTATGTAGGAGAGAGCGTAAAGGCAACATAGGATAATAAAGGTATTAAAGATGCAGAGAACGAAAATCTATGGTAACGAAGTATATAAGGCAGCGGAGGACCGTGTGAGCAACGCACGCCACACATTACAATAACCAAACGAACAGTAGTCGAACAACCATAAGCGAGACGGACACCACGCAACAACGACAATAACAACAAACAACAATCACAACAACAACAACAACCGGACATCGACGGGCACAACGAACAACGACAAGAACAACAAAACGACACTACAAAACACACCACACCCGGAAAGCAACTATGACACCACCGACGCATCATGTCACACCACCAGCATCACAGTCACCATCGACAGTCAGTTCTTTCCTGACCATAAACAATTATAAGAAAATTGTTTTTGGGTTCTAACACAACTGGCACTTACTGTATTGATTCATGCATTTGTATTTAGAATATGGAGAAACATTTGGGCCTCCTTCTCTCTCACTTCTCTCTTCTCTCATCTTTCTCTTTCTTTTATGCGGTCTCTCTCTTACTTCCTCCTCCTGTCCTTCCGTATTCCTCCCCCACCTCATGCTCTTTTTCCCCCTCTCTCCTCCCTGCCTCTCTCTTTTTCTCCCTTCCTCTTCCCTCTCGCCTTACCTCACTCCTCTCTCCTTCCTCTTCCTCCTCTCCCGCCCCTCTTCCTCTTCCTCCTCCCTTCTTCTTACCCCCTTTCCCCCCTTCCTCTTCCTGGGTCTCCCTTCCCCTTTCGCCCACTTTCCTCTTCTCCCTCCTTCCTCTTCCCCTGCTCCCATCTTCCCTCCCTTTCCCCCTTCCCTTCCTCCTTCGCTTTCCTTCCTCTGCTTTCACCGCCCTCCCCCTTCCTCCTTGGCCTCCCCCTGCATCTCCTCTCTTCCTCCTCTTCTCCCCCCCTTTCCTCCTCCCCCGTTCCCTCCTTTCCCTTTTCCCTCCTACCCCCCCACCCCTTCCTCTTCCCCTTCTCACTTTCCCTTCCTCCCTCCCAGTCCGGAACGCTCAGGTTGCCACTAGTGCTTCGTGATTTGTCAGAGGGCACCGAAATAGGACTCTTTCACACACAAACTATTTCGTGCTGGCACTGTGTTCTCTGGTTCTGCCTTGGCGATTTTCTCTCTTTTTTCTCTGACACTTTTTCTATCTTGTGTTCTCTGTTGATTTTTTCTTGTTGAATTTTTTTGATCTTCTTTTGTTTGTTTCTTTTATCTCTCTCCTTGTCTGTTTACTTGTTTTTCTCTCTTCGTCTCCCCTCTCTTTCTTTCTTTTCTCTCTCTCTCTCTTCTCTCTCCTCTCCATCTCTCTCTCTCTTCGCTCTCTCTCT
>NW_020871786.1:214376-216876 GCF_003789085.1 Penaeus vannamei
CCTTTCTCCTCCCTTTATTTCCCTTCTCCATTTATTCCGTTCTCTTATCTCTCCTTTGTCTTGCCTTTAGCACTCTATCTATCCCTCTTCCTTTATCCGTTCTCTTTATCTCCCTATTCCCCTTTTCCGGTTCTCCCCTCTCCTCTCTCCCCTTATCCCCTTCTTCCTCTGTTTATCTCCCTCTCTCTTTTCCCTTCCTTCCTCTCTTAATGTTTCCTCTCTCCTTTCCTCCCTCATTCCTCTCTTTATCTCCTCTCTCCTCTCCCCCTTCTTCTCTTTATCCCCCCATCTTCCATCTCCCTTTCCCTCTCCTTCCTCTCTTTATCTTCCCTCTCTCCTTACCCCCTTCCTCCTTCTCTTTATTTCCCCTTTCCCTTTTTCCCATTTATCCCCTCTTCTCTCTTTATCTCTTCTCTCCTTTCCCCCTCCCTTCCTCTCTTTATCTCCCCTCTCCTCTCCCTTTCCCCCCTCATTCCTCTCTTTATCTCCCCACTTCCTTTTCTCAGTTCTCCCCTCTCCTCTCTCCCCTTTCCCCCTCCTTCCTCTCTTTATCTCCCCTCCCCTATCTCCCTTTCCCAGACCTCCCTCTCTTTATCTCCCCTCTCTGCTTCCCCCCTTCCCTTCCTCTCTTTATCTCCCCACTTCCTTTTCCCAGTTCTCCCCTCTCCTCTCTCCCCTCTCCCCCTTCTGAACAGCCAGTCCTCAGAGCTGTCAGTGGTGAATTTACTCCTCCCTATATAGTGATGATTCTGTGTGATGAAGGCTGGGTGTGCGCACAGATTGTGTGGCGGTAAAAGATGTGTTTCTCCGTGATGATGTGTGGTGTTTTTTTCGTACATGGTGTGTGTATATGTGTAAAAGGTGAGCATAGACATATGCGTATATAAACATGCAACACATACGCGCGCAAACACACACTCACACACACACACGCACACATATATATACACACATATAAAGAATGACATTGAGTAAGTGAGAGAGAGAGAGAGAGAGAGAAGAAGAGAGGAAAAAGAAGAGAGAGGAAGTGAAGAGAAGAGAAGAGAAGAGAAGAGAAGAGAAGAGAGAGATAGACAGAGTTGGACAGACTAAGAGTCAGACAGACAAACAGACACACAGAAACAAGAAAAATAAAAACATTGCTATTATTGTCTAGAGCATAGAGGCCCCCAGCTCCTCCCCAGGTGGCAGCCGCTTGTCAGAAGCAATTACATATTTTTCTCCTTTCTCCAAAATTACTTTCCCAGCATTCGAAATCCTCAAAGAAATAATAGAAAATACTAATATAAATATTTCTTCACTTGAGTATTTTTTTTATAAACTCTGAGAGAGAGAGAGAGAGAGAGAGAGAGAGAGAGAGAGAGAGAGAGAGAGAGAGGAGAGAGAAGAGGAGAGAGAGAGGAGAGAGAGAGAGAGAGAGAGAGAGGAGAAGGAGAGAGGGAGAGAAAGAGAGAGAGAGAGAGAGACGGAGAGAGAGAGAGAGAGAGAGAGAGAGAGAGAGAGAGAGAGAGAGAGAGAGAGAGAGAGAGAGAGAGAGAGAGAGAGAGAGAGAGAGAAAATTTTATATTTTCTTGAATAAACTCGGAAAAATTCTACTCTCTCTCAATTTTATCTTTCTGACTGATCGATAAAACAGCAATAATAATAATAAAAAAATATATATAGTAATAATAATTTATAAGATAAGCGATTATCTTTTATTAACCTTCTGAGTTGTTGAAAACATTGATGCTCAAATATTTTTCTTTTTTTAGATTATTAGCGAAACGAAGTTTTGTAGCCGACCCCCGCAACCTGCAGCGAAGCGAAGAGGAGAGAGAGAGAAAGAGTGAAAGACACACCATGTTAAAGACAGCGAACGAAATATATATCAGGAAAGAGAGCAAACGAGAGAGAGAGAGAGAGAGAAAAAAAAAAAACGTCAAAAAGAACGTGAGAAAGAGAGAGACCCAGTGCTTGTGCAACCCCTTCCCGTTTTCTATGCGAGGCAAATGCGCGAAAATCGCCCGAACCCCGTGGCGGTGGAGGGGAGACTGCAGCAAAATTATGTTCCCAGACACGGTGGGACGTTGCGAATAACTTGTGTTATTTCATCTTCCCTGCACGCTTCATATATCCTTTGTACCTGTGTTTCATCTCCATGCATTTTTTTTATTTCAACCTTTGCTGTTTTTTTTCAATTTCTCTTTTTTTCTTCTGTATTTTTAAGATTTCTTTTTATTCTTAACAATTCTTGTTTACTTATAATTCCATCTATTCATTTATATATCTATTTTTACAACTAATGTGTTATTTTATTTTCACGTTCCAACAACTTCTATACTGTTGCTTTCCATGTACTATACTTAAACATGTTTTTAGTGTTTTTGTCTATTGATTCACTATCTAGTTACTTTAGTCTTTGTTTCCTGTTGCTCCCGTCTCTGCATTCTAATCCAAGTCTTCTACGCTACATTTTCATGTATTCTTCTTTCTCATCTCTAATAATCTCTTTCTTTTT
>NW_020871786.1:220147-227647 GCF_003789085.1 Penaeus vannamei
TATATACATTATATATAATATATATATATATATATATATATATATATATATATATATATATATATATATATATATATAATATATAATTCTAATGGTGTCTGATATCACATTTCACGTGTCACAAGTTATTATGAAAAATTTAAAACTTTGGAGGACATCCAACTTTCACTAAACCACTCTGGAGATATTTCATCGACCACCTTTCAACCCTCTGGTTATTCGATCCCTAGGGTTTATATCACCCACTTTAAGAGCCCCTTCTAAACTAAACTAGGAGTGCTCTACAGTGCTCCAGCAGTACTACAAGAGACTGTCTACTGATCTATGGTCAATATAGCCAAGATTAAAAAGTGGCCAGACTCCTGCTGGCCATGCTTTTGTACTCAACTGGCCACTATTAATTGTCAGGTGACTGAATACGTAGACCTGGCCGGAAATAGTTGGAATAGATTTTTTTCTACCATATTTTGTGAGTATTTACCCTCGTAACTTCTATTCCTTTTATTTGATTATTTGTTTTATTCACCACTGCATTTCATGTGGTCTCACTTTAGTCTGAAGGTAACTGTACAAACTTCTGCTGGCAGTGTGCAATTCCTTCTACTGTACCAATCCCCCACCCACTCCAATCTTTCTAATGTCTAGTTCAAGGCATAAAGCATCTTCTTTCCTATTGGTAATCAATTTCCCTTCCCAATAAGCAAGGTGAGAAATTAACAATAATAACCAACGTCTCCGAGCAAACTGATCACAATTAATCTCATTTGTCTTTCTATTCAAAACTTTTCCATTAGATTAAGTAAAAAACGTCCACTTAGAGAATACCACATGGATCAATTAGAAAACTACCATATAAAAAATCATATTGAGAGAAAGGCATGGAAAGTTGATTTTTTTGCATCTTTAATCTCGACTCTTTCAGATCTTCCCCTCTAAAAAAGAGAAAGGGGGAAAATATTTTTCTTTACCATAAACATCTTATGTCTGGTGCAGAAACCTCTAACTCTGAAAAAAATATCATATAAATTTGATGAAGACAATAACATGAAATGAAGAATCGCTGACATATACGTTAAAACTTCTGCCACATTAATCCTTCTTACAAGAACAAATGAATTACTAACATTACTATATGTGTGCTTTTGCCATAAAATTAAATTAATTCACTGATATATGCAGAAATAAAAGTTTATCTCAACCTTTCTTTTATGGTACAATAAAATAAAAATGCAATTAACTTTAAGTGAAGTCTTTACTCTAAAAGTCATCACAATACATCAGTGTGCAGAAATGACACACAGGATAATAAAAAAAAACAAGAAAAAAAAGCTTTCGTTGTCACAAAGGCTTACAAAACATTCCATCATTGAAATACTTAAAAATATATCTAGCATTTGAATTAAATAAATAAATTAAAAACCTATGATAAATGTATATACACTCACTTTCCTATATATATCCAGACTAAATACTTGGTCATTAAATACAATAAAAAAATAGTCAGCCCTCCTACTGCACTGTGTTTACATTACTATAAAACATATTGCGTATCTAAATCACAAATATATACCAAAATCTATAAGAAGTGATTAAGCAATAATAAGTATCACATGAAACTACTTGCTACACATTCATGAGAGGGATCAATAACATTTAGATACAGTTACTGTGTTTGGTTCCATGTCACTTTGTATAAAACAGCCTGCAATGACACATGGTGTGGGGCAGTTACTATCAATGGTATTAACAAGAATAACAGGAACAATGATTATATAAATAACAATAACAATAATAATGATAAAAAATGACAATGATAATTTAAGAATGATTATTAGTAAAATAGATTCACTGCAGACTATTACAGCAAAGAATTGTACTTTTTCACTGTAAACGGACAGAAAATTTTTTTAATTGACTGAAAAGATAAAAAGGTAAAACAAATTATGCTGAACATCATAAAAAGGAAATTAGTGTTTATATCAGATAAAAATAATCAGAAGGTGCACAATTAAAATAATTGCAAACATTACAAATTCTGGCTACCAATAATCAATGTTTCACTCACAACCAATATTCCTCAAGAACTACTTTTTGTCAGTCATTATTATTGATTGTATGTTTACCTCTTTCCATTCCTGATCAGAACACAGCAACACTGTGAATCAAAGAATGAGCCACAACACTATTGTTTATTTGTGAATGGGTCTTTATGCCTGTGCCATCAGTGGATTGGTAATCTTTTTAAGAAGTGGATTTGTGTTGTGTGGAAATGGGTGGATCAATGTGCTCTTACTCCTGCAAATCATTCAGCTCCATATGTAAAGGAGGAAGGAGCTCCATGAACAGCAAGTTGAAATGTATATAAGAAAACAACTTTGTGGGGCAGACCCATGCCATTTCATGATTCCTTGTTAATTTTTAATTATTTTTTTACGGACTGTACTTGGCAATGCCATGAATTATTACCACTTACAAGTAGCTATAAAGTGCATCTACATTCTCTACTTCACACTGAAAGCCCGGTGAAATCAGAACATGATTCCACTTCTATTATATTCATGGCACTCTTTGGTCCCAATATTTGCGAAACAACGAGGGTACACTGAACATGGAGGGCTAACTGTACACAAAAAACACAAGTTGCTCATCATATTATATATTTTTTTCCACTGGGAAGTCAGGTGGATGGTTCAGATGTTGAAAATAGCTCTGCAACTTTGGGTTTGAAAGCTTGGAATGTTTCCTCAGATACCAAGTTGACAACCTTGGTGAAGTCTTCCTCTTTTAAGTTCTCCCAGTGTGCAGGAGCTGAAAGGAAGTTGGTAGAGGTTCAAGTAATATCTCATAATCCTAAATTGTGTAAAATAATACATCTTCTGTCTACTTTATAAGTAATCTGTTAATTCATGGTCTAAAGTATATGAATTTGCACTATTATACTGCTGTATATATTCAATATTCTGTATTCCCATGTTCTTATTAACTGAACTTCACCAAATGGAGTTCATAGCTTAGACTTTCTCAAAGTATCACCATATGTGAAAAATCTGATTGATAACAGGTATACACTCGCAAAATTATTCCCTCTAGAATAATTGTTCTTAACCTGGGGTCCATAGATGGGTTTCAGGGGGTCATACATTTATTGATATCACTTTTTGCATAAGAAAGGAGTGTTTTTTTTTGTAGATTGAGGGCTTTCAAGTTTAATAATACTTTGTGTATCTCATATATGAGACAATCAAATGTCAATACATAGAGTATATTATGCACTTTGCATGCATGCCGATGTGAATATTTCTGGGGAAGGGGATTCATGGCAACTCTAAAAGAATAGTTTCCATATTCTTTTAATCATCTATTCCCAAATATACCTTACAGTCATACTCACAGTAAACAGGTACATGTCCTGCTAGCTCACAAACAGCTGGAGCAAATACAGACACGTCCTTAATGCCTGAAAACCCAAAAAATAAAATATGTTACTCATTAGAAAAGCAGAGCTACTTTTACCACAACTTAATTCAAACCAGCATAATATGAATACTTTAATGGTGGAGAGTTAAAATGATTTTGATTTTTTCAGATACGCAAGAAAACAGCGACATAATGATCAGTCTACATAGCTTATATAACAATCCCCATATTCAAAAGAGATCAACAGCCAAATGAAGATTAAAGGTATACACAACTGACTCTAACACTGTAGAGAAAAGTAAATAATATAAGAACAAGAAATAAACAAACAAAAAAACTTACCATAAGCAGGCTTTCGCGCCCAAACAACCACTCGAATAGTGTCAAAAGTATCTCCCTTTATATTGCCATTTGGAGACACTCCTCGAGTCACAAACATGTTGTGAGCTACTCCTTTCTCAATAAACATCTTTGTAATCTTCATTAAGTTTCTGTTGATGAAAATAAAAAAGTTAGGTTTAATGTTATGTCTTTGCATATGCATTGTTATACTTAAAATAAACAGTGATCTAACATACTGATGACAGTTTCTTGGAAGTATTCCCAGGGAAGTATTAATAATCTTATATCACACAAAAGAGTAACAAAAAATCAACTTAAATACATTATACAGATAAGCAGTCAGGACTTTTCTAAGCACAAAGATGCTAACATTATTTGATAGTCTTTTTATTGCTTTGAACCCTGAACAGGTTCTTCCGTTGTAGGTGTATCACATACTACAAGATTTTATCTCCTATGAAGCTATGAGTAGATAGCGAGAGCCTAGTGGGATGGTTAAGCACTGCAAGTGAAATTATGAAGTGGCTGGACTTCTACGAGGGAGGCACTTGGCTCTTCAGTGTGGGGCTGACCTGACTTGCTGGCTGCTCAGTGTGGAGTGTCCAAAATCTCTAAAACCCTTGGTATTATGTAGGCTGGAAATGTGCCTTGAAGTTGGAGACTAACAGAGCACAGATTAACAGTCTAGTAGGTGAGCTGCCAGGTGTCCTAAGTTAACCAGTCATGACATGGTTGGAGGATGAAACATGACCTTACCTGGCTATTGTGTATCATGTGCAGATCAAGGACCAAGACTGCTATCCTATCACTAAGTCTTCACTTTCCCTTTTCATTCAACTAGCACTGTTATCATTATGGCAAAGTATTGTTTTTTTCTTACCTTGCTAGTTCCTCAATAGCTCCATCTTTAAGAAAGAACACAAATCCAGGAGAGTGATAATCCTTAAAGACATAGCAAGGCCCAGCTAGCAATTCACACTCCTACAAAGAAAAGAAAGAAAAATTATGTAATCATTTAACAGTGAGGAGGTATTACATATTATTACATAAACTAAATAATAAATCTAAATACTAATAACAAAACAAAAAATAACAACATACTCTGATGCAGCTTCCTGAAGCTACTAATATGAACTTATGATTATATGACTGCTATCTCACTCACCGCATCCTCTAGGTACAATCGGTGTGGCAGGTAATAGAGGTGGAAATGAAGATGGTTGACAGATGCATATCCACACAGGGAATTGAAAGCTAAACGGTAATTCCTGAAATACAAGAGAAATTTACTTCCTTTGAAAACCAAACTGAAATTTATGCCTATCAATATGTTTTTTTTTTCATTGCTGTTGACTTCATAATATAATCTGATGCATATTTCAAAAATCCAAACAGTTCACTCTATGTATCCAATCTCCTTTAAGAACTAAACCAAAAAGTAGGAGAAGTGGTAGGGGAAGAAAATGGGAGTATATGTAATTTCAACAGTCACTGTTAATCAAACTATGATGCCTCAAAAATCATTATTATTTAATTTCAAAAAGCAAAAGCTGTCATAAAATACAGAAAAAAATAACAGACATCTGTAAGTTACTTGCAAGTACCTTCCTGCATTCATAAACTATAAAAGCAAAACAAAGAATCAGAGTATGTTTCACACAAAATTATTTTTGAAGAATTACTGAATAAAGCAGTAAAATTATCAATGAAACAGGAAAGTCAGAGATATGCAAGTTCCTTCCAAGCACCTTAACTTACGGCGTGTTTGACAATAAGACAGAATGGATGCCTATGATCAGGCTCTCGTAGTCCAGTACCTGCGGTCGACACTCATCCAAGAAAGGCACCAAAAGACTGTGGCCATAGCAGATTGGTGCATTGTTGATCAAGAGAGTTGCTTCTAAATCGTACTTCAGGTCCTGAGGTACCTTTTCTTCCTGCAGGTTGCAATGCAGAATGAGAAGTTACATAGGGGTCATCCCTTAAAATACAAAGTATGCATTAAGCGGGTGAAAAACTGTTCCCTCTGTGGTAACTAAAAAATGAGGCCCCCAGCAGCCAGAACCACTGGTCTTCTCACTCTCTAGTCTATAGTTTCTATGCTAAGGTAGTAGGATTGAGTGGATGGATGAATAAGATAGATAAGGAAAATAGTGCATGTGAGTGTGGGTAAAAAAAAAATGGATATTTTCATTATCATAAAAGACATCTTTCTGATTCTGGTGAGTGACTCTGATTCTTGACTTCTCCTTGTATCATTTATCCTGCTTTCTAAAAAGATCTACCATCACCTGCAATATTACTTTTACAATTTAGTAAACACTAAATCTAAATATGTTAAAAGAAAAAGATAAAGAATAGAAAAATTTAATGAAAACCCCCTTATTGCAATATTCTTTAATTATTATCTAATATATCTTAATGGCTTTTTCATTTTCATTTTTTACAATTTTTTCTGGTCTATGTAGCCAGCCATGTTGATAATTCTTCAATAAAACACTCAATAATAAGCAAAAAAAAAAAAAAAAAAACTTGATTATAAAATACTTAACCAGAAAATCTCCAAAATTATTTCTAAAATGTATTATCATACTAATAATATACAAAAATCCATCAGATGTTTAATTCTTAATTATTCATGAAAAACGTATTTCTATGCATAAAAACTCACCTCTTCATTAGACAGGCCATAATGAAGGTTCATTAATATCTCTTCGTTCTTAATCTTCGTAAAATTAAACTTTTTCGGATCAAATGGCTGCACGACGCTTACTATCTCATCTGGTTTCCTTCTTAATTTAAAGCGATTTGCATTCATCTGGAAAAAATGATAACTTTTAAATACTGACTATTTAGTTAATTTCATTTGACCTGGTCTTACTATCTTTTTGTTTTTAATGTCATAAACAAAAAGAGTAAATTGTAGCTTTGTGAGTGACTGTGTGTGTGTGTGTGTGTGTGTGTGTGTGTGTGTGTGTTGTGTGTGTGTGTGTGTGTGTGTGTGTGTGTGTGTGTGTGTGTGTGTGTGTGTGTGTGTGTGTGTATATGTATGTATGTATGTATGTATGTATGTAAGTATGTCTGTGTGTATGTAGTATGTGTGTGTGTGTGTGTGTGTGTGTGTGTGTGTGTGTGTGTGTGTGTGTGTGTGTGTGTGTGTGTGTGTGTGTGTGTGTGTGTGTGTGTGTGTGCGCGTGGGCGTGTCTGAGTGCGTGGGCGTGTCTGAGTGCGTTTGTCTGTGGGCGTGGCGTGTGTGTACGTGTCTGTGTGTGTGTGGGCGTGTCTGTGATGTGCGCGTGGGCGGCGTGTGCGTGGGCGTGTCTGTGCGTGGGCGTGTCTGTGCGCGTGGGCGTGTCTGTGCGCGTGGGCGTGTCTGTGCGCGTGTGGCGTGTCTGTGCGCGTGGGTGTGTCTGTGGCGTGGGCGTGTCTGTGCGCGTGGGCGTGTGTGCGCGTGGCGTGTGTGTGTGTGTGTGGGTGTGTGTGTGGGTGTGTGTGTTGTGTGGGTGTGTGGGTGTGGGTGTGTGTGTGTGTGTGTGTGGGTGTGTGGGTGTGTGTGTGTGGGTGTGGGTGTGGGTGTGTGTGTGGGTGTGGGTGTGTGTGTGTGTGTGGGTGTGTGTGTGTGTGTGTGTGTGGGTGTGTGTGTGGGTGTGTGGGTGTGTGTGTGTGTGTGTGTGTGTGTGTGTGGTGTGTGTGTGTGTGTGTGTGTGTGTGTGGTGTGTGTGTGTGTGTGAGTGTGTGAGT
>NW_020871786.1:235147-237647 GCF_003789085.1 Penaeus vannamei
AAAAATAGGTAAGAACACAGATGAACTGTACTACCTTATACTGGCTTAGATGTGACCTTACCACACTGGAAAAGGCAGGTGTCTGGCCCAAGTTGCCCTTCCCAAGGTAATGATATGAGAACTTATTAATTCTTATTTGCATATGGTAATTAAAATCTGACTTTAATTGGATCATATATTCACAGAATTCATCTCACTTTTTTGGTGGAGCTATCTTTATTTCCTTTATAATTCATATCATTGCAATCATATCAGGGATCCTAATCACATATTCTAATAACAGTAAGAACATCAAAGAACAGTTGACATAGCTTTTATCATGAAAAAAGAAAACATGAAATATGTAAAGCTAAGCATCAATATTCTCAAGAGAAATTTTTCATCAACCAAAACATCTTAGAGAAGTTTAATAATGCTGAACGTAAAAATAACACTTATAAGCTGAATAGGATGGAATGTGATTGAAAATACTTTCAAGACACTCACTCTCAGTAATGAAAGATTCACAAAAGGTCCTTGGCCCATCCTAGAAAATATTGATTTTAGACACTAAGGCTAAAGGTTAAAGAACAAGTTTCTTTTTGCGGTTGGGAAATGCAATGAAAATAACATCTACACTATACTCTTTAGTCACAAGAAACAGTTCAAAATGAATGCCCTTATAGACTTACCCATGCTAAAATAAAAGAGAAATATCAAATCACGTTTAAGAGCACTGTCTTACTACAAAGTATCTAAAATCAGTCCAGTAAATTAGATCTTAACACAATTATCTTCAATAGCTCTCATAAGTTTTCTGTAAGACTGCATAATCTATCTTATAATAACATATTATGTGTTTTCTATTTTACAGTCACAAGCTTGCTGTATCATTTCACAAATTTGCAAATCTATGCACAAGAAAAAACACTAAACATAAAATAAACAAGTACTAAAGAATCTCAAAAACTTTAAGGCTTAAAGCTCTATTGTCTGCCATTTAGCCATCAACTTGCTTTCTTGATCCTATCAATCCTGAAAAACTGGAATAATAACTATTCTTTTGAACAAAAATGCTCTAGATTTTATGTGCAAAGGCTAGACGACTATACTCAGCTTTTTTGGTCAAAGCGAAGACATGTTTCACAGATACGTGACGACTGACGACAGGCTACATTGGCGATGATAATCATTTGATAACTGACAGATTGTGACGCTAATCATGTGAAATACAACATGCTGCATTCAGCCAATTTTCACCTCACAACTCAAGTGCATCTTTGCTTTGACAAGAAAACGGAGTATGCGTGTTATGCGCTCATTAGCGCCCTGCGCATTATTATTGAGACTGAGATTGAGACATAATGCATTGTATTATGTATTTGATTTTCCACAGACTACATATCAAAGACTGTTGCAATAACCAATCATCTATGAACACCATCATACAAATTTGCAATAGAATGAAAAACCATCCATATCAAGTATAAAGAAAAATATAATAAAACAAAACAACTGTTAATCATAACAGTCTAAATTAAACCAATTCAACATTTTTGATGATATAATAATAATTTAAATAATATATATATATATATATATATATATATATATATATATATATATATATATATATATATATATATATATATATATATATATATATATTATATATATATATATATATATATATATATATATATATATATATATATATATATATATATTAGTTACAGTAGTAGCAGTACAAGCATTTGTACTTGCTTTTTTCTTATGACACCAGTACTAAAACTACTAATGTCTCTATTATTACCACTACTACTAATAATAACAATAATCATAATCATGACAATTTATTATAAATGACAACTGATGATAGCAATAACATAATAATAAGTACGATAATAATAATAATAATAATAATAATAATAAAAACAATTTTACTACTACTACTCCTAATAGTAACAACAATAGAAACAACAATAACATTGGTAATAATAATAACAATAAAATAACCAATAGCTATAATGATAGCAATAATGTCAACATCAATAACAATAATACTGCTACTAATTACATTGATAATAATAACAATAACAATAACAATAACAATAACAATAACAATAACAATAAAATAACAATAACAATAACAATAACAATAATAATAATAATAATAAATAATAATAATAATAATAATAATAATAATAATAATAATAATAATAATAATAATAATAATAATAATAATAATAATAATAATAATAACAATAATAAGAATAAGAATAATAGTAATAATGATAATATCAATCATAACAATAATAACAACAATAATAATAACAATAACAATACTAATGATGACAAGACAATTACTACCATCAATAGCAAAAATATTACTACTATTGACATTAATAACAATACCAATAATGATGATAACAACAATAATAATTAATAACAGTGATAATAATAACCATTATAATAATAATAATAACAATAACAATATCATTAATAATAATAATAATAATAA
>NW_020871786.1:265147-280129 GCF_003789085.1 Penaeus vannamei
CCGCTGGCTCATTGGACGGAGTTTGTTTTTCTCCAATAGTAGCGGCTTCATTTATATGGTAAAGATTTTAGGCAAGGGCACCTATACTGAAAGTAAACCTTCAAAGTTTTAATATTTTTATAAATTATAGCAAAATAAAGGCTTTTAGTTGCTAAATGTCACTCGCAAACTACTGATTGACCCAGGTGCAAACAAGGGGAAATTGCCGATGTGTGCCAACAATCCCGTTCATACGTCCACTTGCCAAACATTTTTACCCATCGGCACTGGGTTAATATCCAATTCCTGCAAATTTGCATTAAATGCTAATAAAGTGGAGGGTTTAGGTTACTTATGGCAATGTGATGAGATAGAGGAAAGTGAACATTGCCATCTTATAGAGTGGAAGAAATAGAATAGACTTTTATTATATTATTATACTTCATTTACATGTTCTAGCATTTATATATACACTTATTTAAGATGATTTGCAGATTGTGAGTTTCAGACTTTCAGTTGCCAGCCGTAAGGTTTGCAGTTCGAAGCTGGCCACTCCGTGACAGGTGGCCTGTGATAAATGTTGTGTTTCCAGTGTTGCGTTGATTCTGGGTTATTCTTAAGATTATACATTGGCAACGAAGAAGAAATAGACTTTAGTAAACATCTCACTTTAATACCTGAGCCCACCAAGTGCTGAAAAAAAAAAAAAAAAATTTAAGCAATCCAGACGGTAGAAAGAAGCAAATGTAAGTTTGATGTTTCCAGACATAAAGATATTTCGTTTATTCTTTTATCATATGAGTGCAGGTCTATCTTGCTGTACATACTGAGGTGAAGAGAATGTTTCCTTGGGGGGGGGGGGATAGGTTATTCTGGGTTACTCTTAAGACTATACAGTGGCAATTAAGAAGAAATAGATCCTAATAACCATCGCATTTTGATATCTGAGCCCATCAAGTGCCCCAAATGCAAAAAAAGTGATTAGAAACGAAGCGATCCACGCAGTATAGAGAAGCTAAGGAAAAATGGACAGTTTGGTGTTTTGATATAAAAATATATTTGGTTTATTATTTACAGTATGAATGTAGCTCTATCTTGCCATATATACTGAGGTGAAGAGAATGAGTCCCAGGGGGTGTTGGGGGCAGAACCCCCCATCAACCCTCCCTTCCAGCAGTGCCCAAAGAAAGTGCTTAGTCATGGCAACTTAAATTGCTGGGTTAGGTTGGTGCATAGACTTTTAAAGATGGTGAGCATGTCTGAAGAGTTTCATTAGCCAATTTTTAGTATTTTAATAAAAGTATTGTGCATTTTTGTTCCCTATTCTTCTTATTGAAACCTGTTTTACCGCATAATTTCCCTGACATACTTCATGCCCTCCCCTGTTATTGGGCCTAACAAATCAAGATTGTCGATGGAAATGGTACTCAGATCTCCACAACGAATCATTTGCACAAGAAATAACGTCAAGAAGTAAGCCACTACCTTGTTATCCATATTGGCCGGTTTTTGGCTAGCATGATACCTTAGTTTTGGACTTGGTCCATGGCGGATGTATCACTTTTGATAATAAATACTTTATTGGAAATGATGCCTGACACAAAAGGTGAAGAATCAGAACTTGCCATCTGATAAAATGTAACTTGGCTAATCTTTATGGTATGGATGTACTAAATTAGCACAAATTGAAGATGATGATCTTATAGAGATCAAAAAGTTGTTATTGGCACAAGAAATAATCTACAGACATGAACGGTAATGCCTCAAACGGAGGTAAGAGATTGCAGTGCTTTGTAGTTTTGGCTCAATCTTGCCATGCATACCGAGGTGAAAACAAAGTTTTCTGGCAGAATATTAGGGGGCAGAACCATCAACCCTCCCCTTGTACACAGTAGGGGGCTTTGCATCCGCATACAAATTACCTTGTAGTTTTGGCTCAATCTTGCCATGCATACCGAGGTGAAAACAAAGTTTTCTGGCAGAATATTAGGGGGCAGAACCATCAACCCTCCCCTTGATCACGCCCAGTCACGGCAACTTAGATTGATGAATAAATTTTATGACAGAGTTGGGGACTTAGTGGTTGATGAGTGCATTAGTACTATAATAAGGGTAGTAGAGAAAATGTAAAACTCAAAAACTTGGCTTTGTTTGTGAAAGGAAATGGGTGCTTGATTCGTTTGGCACACGACATGAGATTTTAAAAATACACAGTTTTCATCTGGAAGTCAGTGTTAGGCTTCATTTCCAAATTTACCATAGGATGACAGTGATTAAAGGAGATTTGGAAAATAGTTTCACTTTAACAAAGCCATACAGTACAAGGTATATTTTGCTGGTAATTTTTTAGTTTCACACAGCTAACCAATCTTGCAATTCTTATTCCTTCTTTCAATTGTCAATGCTGTAAAATGTGTGAAGATCTTGTTATTTTTCTTTGTAAGTGGTTTAAATGAAGTGTTTACCAAAGTATTGCCTGTTTTACAACTTTCTTATTATCAACTTGTGAAGGTAATACCATAGATGAAAAGAGTCTTATTTTCAGTAATTCTGTCCATCACAGGGAAATGTTACCGTGTACTACATGGCTGTAGGAAACTTAAATGATATCATTTTGCCTGTTCTGGACAGAATGGCAAAATTTGAGACAATTTCCTATCTATGACACTTCCTTTCCAAGTTGTTAATAAGAATGTTGTGCAACATGTAATTAATACTTTGCTATATGTATATATAATGACTGCACTAAGATAAGGGATATCTAATAACAGATACAAAGAAAGAAAAAAAAAACTACCCTCACTGATACATCAAATAATGTCAGCAATGAAGAAAGTAAGTTACTATTTAATGCCACAGTGATGGGATGGGGATTTGGAGGTGGAGTCCAAATAGGTTTTGTATTGACTACAGTAAGCAGTGCAAAGGAATTCATCAAAAATAGTGACTTCAACCCAGCCAACAAACCTGTGGGCAGTCTTTCAGATCCAAGGTTTTCTAGGGGTTGATAATTTAGAAATAATTTGTAGCAGGCAATTACAGTAGTGACAGAAAGGGAATAAATTTAAAACCTGAGCCAAGAATCATATTTAGATAAGGAAAGTGGTAGAAAAAAGATGCCACATAGCAGTGTGCAGAAACAAATGATTGAACTTTATATTATGTTTTGAAATGTTTGAAAAATTTTCCTAACTCAGGGTCGTTACCCTCAGACCCCATATTGATTGTCACATTTCTCTAACTAGGGACTGTCCTTCGACTTCCTTGCTGCATATCCTACCTGACTGCTTCTTCTGTTACAATATTCAGTGCCAATACATTTAAAGATGTAATTGGATGTACCTTTCTGTGAAGGGTAAAGATATGCTGTGGGTGGGGAGGTGATTTCTGTCAGGTATGTGGAGCTGGAACAAGGTTAGGCCTGTTGTACTTTAGGGAATTCAGTATTATCCCTGAAACACTAAATAGCACTGTTAAAGTTTGCTTCCAAAAGACACAGTGAGTACTCTTGGAATTGAGTAAGGGTTAGTGATGCATCATATCCATTCCTGCATTGCTGGCTCATTGATTTTCTCCATTTGTAGTGGCATTGTTTAGATAGTGAAACTTTTAGGCATTAACACCTAAGGTGAAGATAACATTCTTTTTCTTTTTTAGTGATATCAAAACATATGGATTTAGGTGCCTTATGTTACCTGTAAATTCTCAATGCATGCCAACAGTCCCATGTTAACCCACCCTTGATGGTCCATTTGGAAAGCGATAATCTTCATTTCCGGGCGGTATTAAAATCGGTGTGCGGGCTAGTCAGGAAACCTGCCCATGCACTGCCTGCCTCAGGCGACATAGTTGGAGCGCAAGCTCCGGTCTAATGTTGCACTGGTGGGACAATTGTCCATGGTCCTTATTTTGGTCGTCACATATGTGTGACACCCGTCGCAAGTGGGTTAATGGCCACTTGCCAAATTTTTAACCCTTTGGTAATGGGTTAAAAGCTAAATTGTAGTATGATATATTGTTGCTTTTATTTTCATGGTTATTTCAGAACATCTACATTGATTAAGAAATATATATTTTGTTTTCTGCTCACATCTACTGAAGATAAGCTGTGATTTACACTGGATATCCAACAATATTGATTTTGCCCAAGTACTATTATGAAACAAAATTTTAAGGAAATTGTGGAAATTGTAAAAAGAGGAGAGTGAATACTACTATTGCCAAAGTATTTGTACCTAAGAATGTACAGATAAATATTTTTGACTAAATTCTGCAAATATTGTATTTTGCTTTAAGTTGTGAGTGCTAACAAATGTTCACTGATAAGGTTTACCAATGGTGATTTACCTCCATTGTATTATTGGAATAACACAACTGATATCATTTCTGTCCCTTTACAGATGATGATAACAGAATGGACTATAACTATGGGAGAAGGGCATCTCCTCGCTTTTTTGAGCAAAGAGAAGCCTTTGACTCCCAGCCATCCATAGACAGAGGAGGATATTATGACTATGACCACCAGCAGTCAGACAGAAGGCTCTTGTATTATGACAATGATCAACACTGGTAATGTTTGTCACCCTTACTTTGGAAAATTTATCTGACAAATTTTTGAGATTTGTTTTCATGCTTACAATAGGATTATAGGCTGTTATGGACACCCATTATGCAAACTGTTATATAGACTCTAGATTTTTAATAATTTCCTCTTTATTATTGTTGCTTCCACTTATTTTTCATATCATCCATTTTCTTCTTTTTGATAGTCGAAAACATCTCTGTTTGAATCTTTCAGGAATAGCAGGCAGTGTGATCCTGGCTACAGGGATGGCATGGGAAGCTCTGGCCACTATGACAGCCATGATAGCCCATACAACCATGAAAGAACACCCCCACCCAATCCCAGAGGCAGTTGGGGGAGAGGGAGAAGGGGCAAGCATGGAGGGAGGGGGGGGAAAGGAAAGGGTGTAATCAAAGCTGATCCTCCCATGATACTTAGTGGCATCCCCCACCTACAGCACTCCTTTGTCAAAACAGAAAATGGGGGGAAGAATGGCAGTGCTAGTAGCAGCCAAGTGAATGAGAGTGGTGAGGGTCCAGAGATGAATGCAAGTGCAGCACCTTTTGGGGAAGTTCAGAATGCATCTGGCCCAATTCAGGAGGGCTCTGGAAACAGCAGCTGTAGAGAGAATGGAAAGTCAGACCAGGAGGCCAGTAGAAGGGAGAAGCTGCCAATGGGAGAAGAGACCACACCACAGGGTAATAATAAATTTGAAGGTGAACTGCAGCTGGAGACCGTTGACAGTGAAGAAGAGTATGACAATGTGACCCCTTCATCTAATGCCCCTCAGGCAGCTACAGCAGCACAGCCAGCAAATTTCTCAGCATCTAAAGACATGAATGCAGAATCTCAGACTGTTTTGGAAAGATCGCAAGAAGTTACTGAACCTGACCCAGCAAAACTGGAACTTGAAACAGAAAGATATTATGATGAACTGTTAGGTAAGAATGAAGGAGAGAAGGAAGAAGGGACAGAAATTCTATCTGCTTCTCAAGTAGCT
The DNA here is from genome assembly GCF_003789085.1 of Penaeus vannamei. Lineage (NCBI taxonomy): Eukaryota > Metazoa > Arthropoda > Malacostraca > Decapoda > Penaeidae > Penaeus > Penaeus vannamei. The sequence continues at coordinate 270,691 of NW_020871786.1, forward strand.
AAAATCACAGTTGCGTATAAAACGGATGAGGAACAGAAGAAGGATGAGGAGAACCAGAAAAAGGAGGAAGAAAAGAAAGCAGAGGAGAGACAAGCACAAATTGAGACGGCTTGGTCAATCCTTCACCAGTACTGGCAGTTTGTGAGCGAGAATCCTTACGACTTCAATGGTTGGACATACCTCCTCAACCACGTGGAAAGCATGGTAAGAGTTAGCAAGAGAGGTGTGTTTTGTTGAGGAATGCATTTATATTGACGAGTTTGTGATATGCATGCATAGATTTTTGTGTGCTCCCTCTCCTTTCATACATAAAAATGGTGAATGGACTAATCAGATTTCAACCCATAGACAATGAAGTCACTCATGTGTGACACTTGCAAATGAGGTTGACGTAAGGTGCTGATGTGTACACATAAGTGCAACGTAGGGTAAATGCATAATTAGCTGCAGGAGCATTAGATTATCAGTATGCTTTTTCCTTGTCTGCAAATGAGGTTGATGTAAGTTGCTGATGTGTACATATAAGTGCAACATAGGGTAAATGCATAATTAGCTGCAGGAGCATTAGATTATCAGTATGCTTTTTCCTTGTCTGCAGTTTTGGCTAGTAAGACTTGCTATTCAAGAAATGTGTTGAAAATGAAGGTTAATTAGTCTATACACACATGCACTCACTCACTCACTCACTCTCTTTCATTTATGTTTGCACTCACTCACTCTCTCACTCTCTTTCATTTATGTATGCACTGACTGTCTGACTGACTGACTGACTGACTGACTGACTGACTCATGCAATCATACACGCATTCACACACTCACTTACGCATCCACGCACTCGTGCATGTACACACTCATGCACGTACGCACTCATGCACATACACACTCATGCATGCACTCTCGCACTCGCTCGCTTGCTCACGCACGGACTCATACATGTACGCACACACTCATGTAGTCAATCACTCACTCACGTGCGCACACACTCATGCACTCAATCACTCACTCGTGCACGCACACACGCACACAATGTATATGTTTATGCATATCCATATGTAAATGTACATAAACACAAGACTCAGAGGATCTCTCTTATTTTTCAACATAGTTTTTTTTTTTTTTTTTTTTTTTTTTTTTTTTTCTTTTTGTCTTCCAGAACAACTTGGAAGCAGCCCGTTCTGCTTTTGAGGGATTCCTGCCCCTCTACCCTTACTGCTTTGCCTATTGGAAGAAGATCAGTGACATGGAGATGAGGCACAAAAATACAGAAAGGTTTGAGATTTTTTTTTTTCTCTTTGATTTTGAATTTTGTGTGTTTATTTTTTTGTTTTTTCTTGTTTTATGTATATGATCTTTTCCCGCTTGACATTTTATTGTTGTTGGTGTGCTTTAGGGTCCTTTTTTCCATTTTAATTTTCCTTGTTTCCTTTTTCTGTATTCTCCCCATTACCTATTCTTTGCCTTTCTTGTTTTTTTATGTGTTTCTGTATATTTTTTTCTTCATTTTCTTCTTGAATTTCTTCCTTTAATCCCCTTTACTCTCCCTTATCATCTTTTCATTTAAATTCTTTTTTTCTCTCTGCTTTTCTTCCACATTGCGTTTTAAAAATTTTCTCCTCATTCTCCATTTGTTTCCTTCTTTGATAATTTGCTTTATGATTTTCATGTTTTTACAGGTTAATATGAAAATGAAAATTCCAGGATTAACAGTTAAATTGTTTTAAAAATCTTACTTTGAATTTCACAATTATAAAAAAAAATACTGCTATTTGTCTTCTCCTCCCTAATTACTTTGCTTTTCTCTTCTCTTCTCTTCTCTTCTCTTCTTCTCTTTCTTCACTTCACTTCACTTCACTTCACTTCACTTCACTTCACTTACTTACTTTACTTACTTTACTTTACTTTACTTTACTTTACTTTACTTTACTTCACTTCACTTCACTTCACTTCACTTCACTTCACTTCACTTCACTTCACTTCACTTCACTTCACTTCACTTCTCTTCTCTTCTCTTCTCTTCTCTTCTCTCTTCCCTGCTCTTCACTTCACTTTCTCTTCTCTTCTCTTCCCTTCTCTTCTCTTCCCTTCTCTTCTCTACTTCACTTCTCTTCTCTTCACTTCTCTTCTCTTCCCCTCCCTTCTCTTCCCTTCCCTTCCCTTCCCTTCCTTTCTCTTCTCTTCTCTTCTCTTCTCTTCTCTTCACTTTTCTTCTCTTGTCTTCTCTTCTGTATTTTCTACATTTGTCTTTTATTTTCTTCTTTATTTTTTAAAACTTATTTACCTATATGTATTTTATTTTTCTTTTGTGTTTTAATTTTCCCCCACAGATCTCTTGGTATTCTTCTCATTGGAAGTGAATGTGTGCCGTTTTGCACAGACTTGTGGGTTCCACTTGTGGAGAATTTCATCTCCTATGGCAAAGGGAAGTCGCTGGAGCCTCAGTGTATCCGAGTGTAAGTATGACTCAAGGAGTGAATATCAGTATTCTTTTTGTAAAGTGTATTTGTAGGTTTTGTCACCATGACTGTTAGGTGATGCAATGTGATGCTGTTCCTTTCATGACATTAGATAAGAATCGATTGTAGAAGCTGAAATGGGTACAGACATGTAAAGACTTTTTTATTTTTAACATGTATATGTTATTTCAACCACCTGTTTATATTGGACTTTGTTATGAATTGATAAAAATACATAAGTTATTATTTTTATCAAGCATTTTGATTTGCCTCTCAGTCTTTTCCAAACTTCCATTTGTTTCTCCATATGTCATGAACTTTGTATAATGATATTAACACTGTTTGCAGGTTGTACGAGTATGGTCTAGACTCGGCAGGGAGAGGATGGCACAGTTCTCCTCTTTGGGAAACTTGTATAAACTATGAACAACATGACACAGGAGACCTTGTTCAAGTCATGGGATTGTACAAGAGACTTCTGTCTACACCAACGAAGCTGTACAATAAACACTGGGACCAGTAAGTGATTAGCCAAAAATGGGGGTTATTTATGCTTAGAAAGCTGTCTAATTTATAGGTTGAACTCTCATCTTTTTACTGTAAAAGAGATATGAAGTACATGTTTCAATGATAATTATCAAATATACATAGCCTAATATTACTCTATAAGGGTAAAGTATTAACTACCCCCTTCAGTTTCCTCGCCATAATAAGGGACCACCATCCTCGTAACCTTCTCTCTGTGGAAGAGTACCAAAAGCTACGGAAAGAGACATGTGAGGAACTCAAGATCAAGTACACACCATGCTCCATGGTGCCTCCAAAGTCTGTTCACAAGGTACAATATTTCTTTTTCAGTGAGGGGAGTAATCGTCAAGTGTCTGACTGTGGATTGAAAATTCAATAACTTTGTATATTGATTTCCAAAAACTTCAGTATGCTTGCTTGCTTTTTTTGAGAGAAAGAGCTATTTTTATGTTGTAAACCATATTTTTTTTTGGATGTTCCCTGCTTTATTAAGTGAAAATCTCTTAATCAAAATGATATGCTAATTTTATTTATGTTAGAAAGTCTCCCAAAATACATTTCACTTGTAATATTAGAGAAAATGAAAGGGAAATTAACAGATTTAACCCTTTGATGCCAGGTACAGATGCCTCCACATATACCTGGTACACCGGCATTTAAGGGACAATAGAACTGGCAACTCTGATTGTTTACATTCTCAGGCTGCAGCTTGAAATATTTCAAGTAAACCTCATAATGAGCATTAGTTCACCATGTATGGAATTTTATTCATGAATGTTACTGCAGTGGATATATATAGATTTAATGCAGTGATAACTAAATACACACCATTGGTTACAAATAACATGTACTGGAAGATTATGGGGTATGTGGGTAACTGGGAATTAGGGAGGTAGGCTGTATCTTGAGGTTTCCTAACCAATAAATTACCAAATCCGGGTTTTGTTATGGTTTTTATTTTTGATTGAAAATATTTCAAGCCAAATTGGCAATTTTATGTCTAGAAAATTAGATTTTTAACAAATTAAAAGGTGCGAAAAAATAAAATACTCAGGATCCTATATCTGCCTGCCATGACTGGTGATGCAGGTTGTATTATAAAATAGAGAAGAAGAAAAAGACAAGTAACAATATGTTATATAATGTTGTTATTCTTGCACTGAGTTATAGTCTATCTAGAGAGGTGATGTGGAATCTGTGCAAGGAAAACAGCCTATTACCATCTGGATTGAGCAATCCGGATAACAAAAATAGTCATTGGAAAATGTCAAAAAAAAATATAAAGACTAAGGTACATAGCTAAGTGGAGGCATAGAGTTGTCACTGTACATGGGTGTTCATTTGCACCTGGCCTACAAGCTGCACACCTGAATATGTTTAAGTTGTAGGATGAGAATGGAAACAATCACAGAGTTGACGTGTCTACTATCTATAGAAAACAGTTCAGACAATTGTACATGCAATGGTCTTTGTGATTTTTCTTTCTTTATTTTGTTTTCTTATAGATTGCTTCACAAGCTTTTAGTTGTTCATTCTGACAATGCAAAATTAATATTTTCTCACAATAAGATAGAGTTGGCTGGTTTTGATTTTATTTACATCAGAAATATATATATTTTTTATGAATGTATAATTGAAACTGGTCAGATACACCTCTTGTACACTGAAGATAGTAATGCTCATTCATTATTTATATATATATATATTTTTTTACAAACTTTTAATCACCAAGGATTCAGTTCCAGGCTTACCTGAGTTCACCTGTTTATGCTGTTCCTTGAAATTATTTTAGATTTTGAATACTATCATTACTGTTACTTTTTGTTATTTATTTTGCAGGTCTACCTAATCCTCATTCTTCTTCTTCTTCTTCTTTTTCTTTTACTTCTACTTCTTCTTCTTCTTCTTCTCCTTATCCTTCATGTTGTTGTTGTTATTATTATTATTATTTTTATTGTTATCATTATTATTGTTATCATTATTATTGTTATCATTATTATTGTTATTATTATTATTGTTATTGTTATTATGTTATTTGATATATTGTTATATATGATGATATTGATGATGATTGATGATGATGATGATGATGATGATGATGATTGATGATGATGATGATGATGATGATGATGATGATGATGATGATGATGATTGATGATATGATGATGATGATGATTGTAGTAGTAGTAGTAGTAATGATGATGATGATGATGGTAATTATAATGATAATGATGATAATGATAAAAATAAGGATAAAGATGATGATAATGATGATTATTATTATGATTATTATTATGATTATTATTATGATTATTATTGATTATTATTATTATTTATGATTATTATTGATGATGATTGATTGTTATTGTTATTGTTATTGTTATTGTTGTTATTATTATTATTGTTATTATTATTATTATTATTATTATTATTATTATTAATATTATTAATATTAGTATTATTATTGCTATTGATATTGATGATATTGCTGATAATGATGGTGATGATGATGATTCTCCTTCTCCTTCTCTTCTTCTTCTTCTTCTCCTTCTTCTCCTTCTTCTCCTTCTTCTCCTTCTCCTTTTCCTGCTTCTTCTTCTTCTCTTGTTCTTCTTCTCCTTTTCCTTCTCTTTTTCTCATTCTTCATCTTCTCCTCCTTTCCTTCTTCTCCTTCCTTCTCTTCTTCTTTTCCTTCTTCTTCCTTTTCCTTCTTCTTCTTCTCTTCTCCTTCTCCTTTCTCCTTCTTTCTCTTCTCTCTCCTCTCCTTCTTCTCCTTTTTCTTCTTCTTCTTCCTCCTTCTCTTCCTTCTTCTCTTCTCCTTCTCCTTCTTCCTTCCTTCTTCTCTTCTTCTCCTTCTCCTTCTCCTTCTCCTTCTTCTCCTTCCTCCTCCTCCTCCTCCTCCTCTTCCTTCTTCTCCTTCTTCTCTTTCTTCTCTTTATCCTTCTCCTTCTTCTCCTTCTCCTTCTTCTCCTTTTCCTTCTTCTTCTTCTCCTGCTCCTTCTTCTCCTTCTCCTTCTCCTTCATCTCCTTCGTCTCCTTCTCCTTCTCCTTCGTCTCCGTCTCCTTCTCCTCCTTCTCCCTTCTCCACTTCTCTTGATGATGATGATGATGACGATTGACGACGACGTACAGCACCTTTGTTTACATTATTATTATTGTTATTATTATTATTATTATTATTATTATTATTATTATTATTATTATTATTATGTATCTTAATATTAATATTATTATTGCTATTGATATTGATGATATTTATGATAATGATGATGATGATAATGATGATGATGATGATTCTCCTTCTCCTTCTTCTTCTCCTTCTTCTCCTTTTCCTTCTCCTTTTTCTCATTCTCATTCTTCTTCTCCTTCTTCTCCTTCTTCTCCTTCTTCTCCTTCTCCTCCTTCTCCTTGATGATGATGATGATGATGATTGATGATGTAGTACACAGCACCTTTGTTACATTTTATATAGTCCATGAAATGGAGTCCTTTAGATGGAATAGGTCTTTCAGTTGGATATATTATTGATAATGTCACTTATCCACTTTTCTCTCCTTATCCCCTAATTTTTTATGATGGGAATAAAAGCATGGAATTAAAGAACTTTATCATCAGCTGCTAACTATGTCTTCCTTCAACAGACTCCTCAGCCCGAAGACAAGCTCACATCTCGCATGAAGGAGAAACTAGTGGCTTCTTACATTAAGGCTCATGAACACAATGAGGAGGAGGTTGACAAGAGATGGAAGTTTGAGGAAAGGGTCAGTATTTTGGTGAGGTGACCCTTTTGCTTTAAATGAAAAGGGGTATTCTCTGGGTATTCTACTTCTGTTTTTGATGTTTTGATTACAAGTATACTGTTTTACAAAAGGAAAGTAGTTCTGTTTGATATCTACTTTTTAAAAGGGCTGATTTGTCAGGAGAAAATGGTATTCATTTTTTTTTCCTTTGGGCTCTCTATGTTAATTTCTACTTGAAATCATTACCGACTTCTCAGTATGAGTTGGAATTTTAAGTAAAAAGGATAATATAACTGTATGATTTCTAAAAGAGAGCATATACCTAAGATACAGGTTTTAACTTTGTAAATGCCAGATATAAATGGGATGAAGTATGATATAGTAAGCCTTATTAATGTGCATTTTATGGGAAAAAATTTGAATTGAGCTCCTCACATTGCTCCTCTCAGAGCCAAAAAAAATGAGCAGCATATTCAGTAATGTAAAACAAAGAATGGTTTTGATGAAGTGGTAATAGTACTGTTCCACAATTTATGGCTAGCTTGCCCCCTGCCACTCCTATTAATTGCACATGAGAAGGTAGGCCAAAAAAACTGACACTGCTGTTGTTAGGTAAGTATTTAGCATTCTCTTTTTGACATTTTGTGTTGCTTACAATTTCTTCTCATCTTCCAGATAAAAAGACCTTATTTTCATGTGAAACCTCTAGATAAGAAACAACTCAAGAACTGGAATGAATATTTAGACTTTGAAATTGGGGTAGGAGACCCTGTTCGAATAATTCCACTCTTTGAACGTGCTCTTGTAGCCTGTGCCCTATATGAAGACATGTGGTGCCGCTATGCTTCGTACATGGAGAAGCATGTGCAAGACATCATGGATGCAGTACACAGTGAACAAAGCGAAAAGAAAGAGAAAGAAGTGAGTGATGCAAGTGGTGATAAGAAGGAAGCAGAAAAGGCAGAGGCTGAGGAAGGAGGTGGTGAAAGTAGTGAGAACTCTGCCATAGCTTCTGAGTGCATAGCTAAGAGAAAAAATTGTGATGATAAGTCTGATGAGAATAGTCAGGTAAATGATGAGAGTGTAGTTGATGTTAAAGATGTTAAAGATAGAGATGATTCAGGTAACCGGGGCTCTGTTGCCAATGCACAGAATGAAAGTACAAGGGACGACTCCTCAGTTGGGAATAGTGACCAGTGTAACTGTGATAAAGACGCCAAAGTGTGTGAGGTCCATGTGCTCTCAAACTGTATCTCAGAAATGGACTCTGCCAGCCAGAATGACCAGACAGGCAATGAACAGAGGAAAAAAATAGTAGAAACAGAGCCCCAGACTTACAAACAGCTCAAAGACAAACTCAGTGTTAATATAAGTATGGCTGAAAGAGTGTTGAGATGTCCCCCGCTCATACCCCGCGTGATAAAGGTTGGGTTGGGTGGTGAGGCCGTCGTGTGCGTAAGGCACACATACCGTCGTGGTGCGTGGATACATTGCCCCAGTAAACCCCGCCTTCTCATGCAATGGGCAGAATTTGAGGAAACACAAGGTAAAGAAAGTGACCCTGGACCTCTCTCCAGACCAGGGTCATCTGCGGTAGGAAGTTTGTATGTACATATCTTTTATCCTCTCTCTCCCTTTATTTTCTTTTTTGTACCTCAATGGAGGTCTCATAATGCTGAAATGATTTTGATGAATACCAGTCTCTTTGACTGTGATGTTACAATTGTCTTTTCAGTTAAAATATTTGGTTAAGTAGTAGTATTTTTGGCTAGCTAATTTTTTTTCTATTGTAATTAAAGGCTGTGTATGAAGACAGTCTGAATATTTTTTTGATAATATGTATTTTTTTTCATTTATTAATGAAGATTAATTTCACGTCCCAAGTACATGCACATAATGTATATCTTATATCTATCTATCTTTAAAGATATGTAAGAAGGGCAAGAAAAGGAAAAGGAAAAATGATTATTATTCTTTAGTAGGATATATATATAGACTTAGTATATTTGAGGATATAATTGTTATATATATTTGACATTGAGTGGAAATGGGAAAAGTCATAATATAATACAAAGAGTATTATATTCTTACATTTTGATTAAGTTTAAACAATTTCTGTGACATTATCTGACTATATAATTTCAATAATCAATTTTTAAGTTTAGTTCCAATGAATGACCTTTGTGGAATAGAATTTGATTATGAACCATTTCAGGTAATTTGGATACAGCACGAGAGCTGCTTAGTACAGTTGTTGCCAAGCATCCCACTCTACTGAAAGCTCGGTAAGTGTAAGAAGATAAAGGCGTAATTATGTCGTAGACTGTGTCAAATATATAATTGAGGATGATGACTAGGCTTGTGAGTATTTGGTTGTTATTATGTAGCTTTTCTTGGATGTGTTCCACAATCTGTCAGATGCTGTTGGTGTTTATGATGGTCGATTTGTAGTTTGTTTTTTAATGCTGTTTTTTGCACTGGTTAATAATAAAGTTCCAGCTTTGGAAAAAAAATTTAATAGTGACAAAATTGTAATGCATTCCTATCTTTTGTGTGTGTTGTGATAGGTCCACGCGGGGATGACATACTACAACTTCCTCCGAGGACCTGTGTGTGAGAGTGTGTGTAATGTGAGATATGTTATGTATGCTATCATTTTCTTCATGTTAATAATAGAGAACCGTCACAGATTCATATTCTCTTGTATCTTGTGCAAGA
>NW_020871786.1:291773-296773 GCF_003789085.1 Penaeus vannamei
CTGTATTCTCTCTCTGTATTCTCTCTCTGTATTCTCTCTCTGTATTCTCTCTCTCTCTCTCTCTCTCTCTCTCTCTCTCTCTCTCTCTCCATTTTTATTTTCCTATATAAGGAGAAATATCTCGCCTCATCCTTTTCCAGCTTGGGCTCCAAGAATCAGACAACATGTGTGTGAATGTACCTAAGTGGCTGATGCAGGATGGTGGGGAGCTGTGCCTGAGTGAGACGGACCGTGGTGTGGCCCTCATCCGTTACTGGCCCAACTTCATGACTGAGAGTGGCCAGATGGTAAGGCCTTTGTTGGTATTTTTAGAAAGATTGAGAATTAGGGAATAACGAACTCCACATTGGTGGATGCATGGAATCATCTGCTTATGGAAAATAAAAAGTGTGGAAATCATAAATTAACATTACTTTTTATAGCATTGTTGTGTTATAATATGTAATTCATGTTGAAATGGCAAGTAGTGTTTTCAGTTATAAGTTCCTTCACCTTCATATCTTTGCAGTAGTTTTATTAATCAGTGACCTTCTCTTTCTCTTTGTTGCACTCTTTTTATTGAACAGTAACATAATCTCTCTCTTTGTTGCAGTCCATCTTCCGAATCTTACGCAAGGGCCTAAAGTGGCATCAGCGACGTGCGCTGATTGAGGGCAAGTGGCAAAACCTTCCACACCTCCTCTCATGGATTGGCCCTTGTGACTATTCCTACTCTGGGGTAACTCTAGAGAAGAACACTAACTGGTTGCCAGAGATTGTCGACCTGCTGCACAGGTGGGTTCAGGATGTATAATGTGTGCTTAGGTTTGGATGAGAGTAGGACCTATGTACATGTGAGTGCATTTACATTTGTAGCTTTGTGATGATATATTTTTATATGGGTTTTACCAAAATGTAAGGAGACTTATACTGGACAGAACTCAAGCAGAAGTATATCATCATATGTTTTGGAAATGATCACTTCACATGCAATGCAGACCAATCATCCCTATTCTCTTCCTTGCAGGCTAATTCGTTACACAGGCAACCAATACAACAGCTGCTTCTTGAATCTGTACCGCAATGGTTACGACCATGTAGGCTGGATGTCAGAGAACCACCCTGCCCTGCGTGATGAACCTTCTATTGCCTCTGTCTCACTTGGTCAGTGCTAGATCTAGTTATCGTATGGTTTCTTTATTGTGGATCTAGAATCTTTTGTCTTCTTTTTATGCCTTTTTCTTATTTCAATGTTTTTTTTCTTTGATTTAAAGATTATTTGTTGGTATTTGTTTATATCTATTTTGAAATGTAAGATATTTTGTGTTTATTCTATATCATTTTTTTTTTATGTAAAATGGTTCACTTCTGTGTGCATAAAAAAATTAACATTCCTACCCCATTGCCATTCACTTTTTTTAATCTGATGATATTTCATGACTCTTGTACTGGTACAGGTGTGACAAGGCTTTTTGAGATGCAGAGGAAGGACGGCAGTGGATTCCTTCGATTTCCTCTCTTCCCAGGATCACTTTTGCTCATGGAAGGAGCCACACAAGAAGATTGGCAACACCAGGTAAGTTGGCATAGGATGTGAGAAACAAGGGCTTTGATGATCATAATTAACCCATACGGTCCAGATGATGTGACTATTATGTCATGAAAAAATTTGGCGTAGGACCAGGTGACATGAATATGGCATCATAGGAAAACCTAGTTGAAGGACAGGCTGATGGGAACGCTGTCATGAGCGTTTCAGCAGAAGGATGGGGTGATGGGAAAGACTCGCCACAATTGCACAAGGGTGATAAAACTTATTTGATGTTTAGAAATGGGCATTTGCATTATTTCCATAGATAAGCCAAGGTGGAATGTAATGTCTGTGAGCCAGGACTGGAAGAGTGTTGGATGCCATTTTCATGCTCAAGATCTTATTCCTGCCCACTGTGACCTATGGTGTAGGTTGTATCAGAGAAAATTGAATACTACAAAAAAAGGCACAAATAATAAAATGCTGCTTATTATTCTTGCACTGAGTTATGGAAAGATTTGTTTGTCTCTGGTAGAGAGGTTATGAGATCTTTCATTTTTCATTTCAGAATTAGTTTTCCTCATTTTACTCTGAAAATCTTGAAATGTATTTACCCTGATCTTAATAATATAAACATTCTCATTATTGCCTTCAACATTAAGTCTATCCTTATCATTTCCCTTTTTATCTAATACTTCCAGTTTCCCAAGCAACCCAATGTGGCTTCTGAGAGAATCAACATCACCTTCCGCAAGATGTACATGATTGAGGGTTTGACTGTGTAAAGGCTAGGGGTGTGATTGTGCCTCATCTTCGGTGCTACAGATGGGAAGCAGGGAAGGAAGCAGCTGTCATGATGTCATTTTGGAGGTTGAAGTCAAAATAGATTTCAAAATCATTGGATTTGATCCTAAGCCATAGTACGAAAAAATGTTCTGTGCGGAAACATTTGAAATCTTAACTAGTCGTATGTTTAATGTTTTCTCTTTTTTGTAGATGAAAAATTTAATATCTGATGGCAAGTATAACCCTTTTTTGCAAGATTTTCAAAATAGAAATTTATAGCTTTGCAGATATTTTCCCCACAGCTTTATGAAGCTTTCAAAATGGAATTTCATTGGTTTGCAGTTTCATTTTCACAGCCTACTATTTAAGTCAGTAGCTCAAATTTCACCCAATTGCAGCAATAAGAATTGTATAGAAACTGTTTCATTATTTGATATTGTTTTTTGGATACATTTGTATTTGATATTACTGTACAAAGCTGTAAACAAGCTCACCCTAAAAGAATGTATGAACAATTTGTTTAGTGTGAACCCTAGTGTGAAATGGAAATATTTCTGTGCATAGGAATATATCAAATGACATGGAATTTTAATAAGATACATTTTATAACATTAAGTGTATACACTTACTATGCTAATAAAATGTTAAAGAAACCAATTTATTAATTTTGAAATTCCTTTTAAATCAAACATACATATCAATCAATTACATTGTAAACCCAATGTATTGAGAATGCCTGCCACTATGAGGGGTTCTTAAACATTAAATGGAGGTACTCTGGACACCAAAGAAAGTGCAGCAAATTTTGTGTAGTAAAACACACAAAGTTGTGAGAATAGATTGTGGAACCTAATGTATTATTACTATTTTAAGACAACCTTTTTAATATTATAATGGTAATAATGATTATGGAACTTATTAAACTGATTAAACAGAATTAACGATTTTTGTAATCTGGAAAAGATTTTATGTAATGTGTTATTGCATGAAGATTATTGACCAAAACAATTAAACACACTGCCTTATTTTAAAAGCTTTTATCACTCTGAAAAAGAAGTTATTTCATAAAAGTTTAATTGTAAATGAAAAATTTAAAGTGAAGTAAAAAATAGATTGTAAAATGGTAGGAGGAAAATGTTGAGGCTTTGAATATAAATACTTAATAAAAAATGTCCCAAGGTATCATTAGGTTTGGGGATGTAGACTACCTGAGAAATCAACAGATGCTTGTGTTAATTTTCACATCAAAATTATGACCAGGATGTCCAAGAAGGAGGAAAAAGGAGATTGGTTGAAACCATGTAAAATTACAGGATTTGTAAAAATGAAGGATGTGCAAATGAGTAGGAGAATATAGGTGTCATAAAACATAAACTAGGAAAGGGGTGATGGAATCAGAAAGGAAAACCACTTCAAAGATCTTTTTTACACATGGTAAATATTTTGAGTGCTTTACCAGGTATCAGTGACAAGATTTGTGATAAAGATATATGCATGGGTGTTAGAAGGTTTTAAATCGAGAGTTATATATGAAGGTGTAACAGTATTCCCACAGGCATGTGTTGACAATATAAAGCCATTTGTCCTCATATTTGAGCCTCTATTTGCCCATTGTCAGTTTTTATACAGGTATGAAACCCTTTATATTGAAATCAACATTTTAAAATTGAAATTGCAGAATTGTGTGTCTGTTGTGTACAGTAGGTATGTATTAAATTTAGCTGTTAATTCTTTCTTATTCAACATGGAAAGTTTATTTTTCATTACTGCTGGGGGGTATAGAAGGTCAATTATATCTTGTGGATATACTGTATATAAATATAGTAGATCGGAAGTCCACACACACACACACACACACACACACATACACACACACATACANATAATAGATATATTAATGACTCAATGCAATTAAAATAGTAACAAAGGTAATTATAGTGAAACCACAATAATTGAAATGATTAATATATAATAATGATAATTAATAATAATTAATAACAACATTTTAATACAAATACTAATACTACTAATGATAAAAATAATAAAGCAATGATCAAAATCGGTAATAAACAATAAGGATATTGACCAATTGTAACACAATGATAAAGATAAAACTATGCATTAATAATGATAATGATATTAGTAATACAGTAATAATACTAAAATTAATAATAATAATATAATAATAATAATAATAATATAATAATTATTATCTATTAATTATTATTGATTTTATTATTGATTATTATTATTATTATTAATCATTATTATTATTAATATTATTCATTTATTATATCATCAGTTACTCTTATTAATAATGATGATAATGATTAGGGATAAAGATAATAATAACAAAGATAAAATATAATAATAGTAATATAATTATGATGATGTATTATTAGGTAAAGAAAAGAATGAGGGATAATGATAATCAGACGATAATAACATTAAAAATAACAATAGGAAAAATGAATTTGATGTATAATAAAAATGGTGATGATGATATTAACAATGATGAATATAATGGTTTAAAACCAATGATACTTACCATGTACTACTACTACTACTAATAACCATTGATTAACAAAAAATAATTGTTCTATAATGATAATAATGATAATAATGATAATCGACAATAATAATAATGAAACATTACATAATATTGACATAAATAATGAATAAATCATAATGATAATATTAAAAT
>NW_020871786.1:306773-309273 GCF_003789085.1 Penaeus vannamei
ATACATCAGTCAGCCACTCTACGCCAGCTAATCTACACATCAGTCAGTCTATACATCAGGAGTCAGTCTAAGTCAGTCTATACATCAGTTAGAGTCAGTCAAACATCAGGAAGTCAGTCTATACATCAGTTAGTCAGTCTATACACCAGTAAAGTCCAGTCAGTATACATCAGAAGTCAGGTTAGTCATCATTAGTCAGTCTAAGTCAGTCTAAGTCAGTCGCTATACATCAGAAGTCAGTCTAATCAGGTATACACCAGTAAGTCTACATCAGTCACCTCAGGAAGTCAGTTAGTCAGTCATAACTCAGTCTAGTCAAGTCTATACATCCAGTAGTCAGTCTAATCAGTTAGTCAGTCTATACATCAGTAAGTAAAGTCAGTCTATCACATCAGTAAGTCAGACTACGTCAGTCTATACATCAGTAAGTCAGTCTAAGTTATAATCAGTTAGTCAGGTCATATTACGTCAGTCTATACATCAGTAAGTCAGTCTAAGTCCGTCTATACATCAGTTAGTCAGTCTATACATCAGTTAGTCAATCTAAGTCAGTCTAAACATCAGGAAGTCAGTGTAAGTCAGTTTATACACCAGTAAGTCCGTCCAAGTCAATACATTAGTCAGTCAGTTTGTCTGCCTCCGTCGGTCACTCTCCTTCCCCTCCTGTTACCTTCTTCAGGACTTCCTTCTATCCTCCTCTCTTTACTCTCTTCCCTTGCACATATTTCGTCTATTCTCCTCATCCTTTCCTTTCTTCTACCCTTCTCCTCTTCTTCATTTCATTATCGTCGCCTGTCTTTCATATGCTTCCTGTGTCTTTGTTCTGACCAGTATATCTTTGATTATTGCTATCGACATTCTTTCTCATTATCCCACTTCCCTCTTTCTCAGTCTTTCTCCCTGTTTCTTCCTTTATCCTATTATCTCTTCTCTTATCTGTTTTTTCTTTTTATTACCTCCTATGTCATTCCCTCCTTCCACGTGGATTGGAAATGTCTTTCCCTTTTCTTATCTCTTTCTCTCTCTATCCCACTTCCCTCTTTCTCTTTCTCCCTACTCCTTCCTCTATCCCATTATCTTTCTCTTTATCTTCTCTTTACCTCCTATCCCACTCCCTCCTTCCACGTGGAATGAAAATGTCTTCCCCTTTCTTCTCTCTTTCTCTCTCTATCCCACTTCCCTCTTTCTCAATCTTTCTCCCTACTCCTTCCTCTATCCCATTATCTCTTCTCTTATCTTCTCTTTTACCTCCTATTCCACTCCCTTCTTCCACGTGGAATGAAAATGTCTTTCCTTTTTCTTCTCTTTTCTTTCTCTATCCCACTTCCCTCTTTCTCAATCTTTCTCCCTACTCCTTCCTCTATCCCATTATATCTTCTCTTCTCTTTTACCTCCTATCCCACAACCTTCCACGTGGAATGAAAATGTCTTCCTCTTCTCCTCTTTTTCTTTCTCTCTATCCCTACTCCTTCTTCTATCACATTATCTCTTCACTTATCTTTTACCTCCTATCCCACTCCCTCTTTCCTGGAATGAAAATGTCTTCCCCTTCTCCTCTCTTTCTTTCTCTATCCCACTTCCCTTTTCCTCAGTCTTTCTCCCTGCTCCTTCCTCTATCCCATTATCTCTTCTCTTATCTTTTACCTCCTATCCCACAACCTTCCCCGTGGAATGAAAATGTCTTTCCTTTTTCTTCTCTCTTTCTTTCTCTCTATCCCTACTCCTTCTTCTATCCCATTATCTCTTCTCTTATCTTTTACCTCCTATCCCACTCCCTCCTTCCTGGAATGAAAATGTCCTCCCCTTCTCCTCTCTTTCTTTCTCTATCCCACTTCCCTTTTCTCAGTCTTCTCCTGCTCCTTCCTCTATCCCATTATCTCTTCTCTTTTACCTCCTATGCTATGCCCTCCTTCACGTGGAATGAAAATGTCTTTCCTTTTTCTTCTCTCTCTCTATCCCACTCCATTCTTTCTCTGTCTTTCTCCCTAATCCTTCTTCTATCCCATTATCTCTTCTCTTATCTTTTACCTCCTATCCCACTCCCTCTTTCCTCTTCTCCTCGGCAGTTAATACGTCCCTTGAATAACAACTCAGGGAAACAAGACGCTATTTGAGTTATGGCATCTTGTTTACCTTATCTATTGGCGTGGCAGGAAGTGACACACGGGGCTTGGCTTGTTATCAACCTATCACCTCTTGTCTTCCTCTTCGAACTCCTCCTCCTACTCTTTTTTTCTGTTTTGTGTGAAGGTTTCTGTGATTGTCGGTGCGTGTGTGTGTGTTTGCGTGTATCTTTGCATGCATCTCCCTGGCTGCCTGTGTACGTATCTCTCTTCCTGTGGAGATAGTTCTGGAGCAGCTGTGGCTCCGACGGGGAGAGGGGAGGGAGGGGCTGGACTCGACAGAGGGTGTAGGGACAGCTGGTTGCTTTGTGGTTCGCTGGAGCCGCAGCTGGTGACAGCGGTGGTATCCGCGTCGACTCTGTGCCCTGTGTATGTAC
>NW_020871786.1:329565-332065 GCF_003789085.1 Penaeus vannamei
GGAGGAGGAGGAAGGAGAAGGAAAGAGAAGAAGAAGAAGAGAATGAGAAGGAAAGAAAAGAAAAAAAAAAAAAAAAGAAAGAGAAGAAAGAGATAGATGAAGCAGAAATCAAAACCACGAAAACAACAACAACCAATAACAACAAACACAACGACAACAAACAACAACAACAACAACACGAGCAAGAGAAGGAGGCGGAGACCCTCCTCCCGCAGGAGACGAGAAAACACCTGTATCTTGGGTGTTGGAAGAGCACGTCGAAGAGCGTCTGGTGGGGGTGAGGGGGTGAGGGGTGAGGGGATGGGGGAAGACGTGGGAGAAAGTGTGGGTCATGTGGGAGGCGTGGCCAGTAGGGGTGGTGAGGGGGGTGGTGCAGGGAGGGGGAGGAGGGAGGAGGGAGGGAAAAGGGTTGGATAGAGAGGGAAGTTTGTGTGTGTGCGTGTGTGTGTGTGTGTGTGTGTGTGTGTGTGTGTGTGTGTGTGTGTGTGTGTGTGTGTGTGTGTGTGTGTGTGTGTGTGTGTGTGTGCAAATATGCATGTGTCTGTGAGTGCATTCCAGTACCTGTGTGTGCAAGTGTATGTTTGCGTGTGCGAAGAGACAGAAGGAGGGGTGACCGCCCCCTCCTTATTGTGTTGAAAGACCTGTGCATGTGTGCGGAGGGAGGCGGGAGGGAGAAGAAGGAGAAAGAGAAAGAAAGAGGAGGTGGGCCAGGAAAGGAGGGAGGGAGGAGGCAAAGGGAATCGTGGAGGAGTTGAGGGAACTCACTCCTTCCCGCCAACCCCCATCAATGCTTCCCCCCCACACCCCGTTCCCCGTTCCTCCTAATTCCCCCCTCCCCTCCCCCCCACCCCCTTCTCCCCAGCCCTTCCCCTCCCCTCCCCAACAGCACCCCCTTCCTCCCGACCCCCAGCCCTTTCCCCCTCCCGACCCCCTCCTCCTTCTCCCTCCCCCCTGCCCCCCCCCCCAGCACAGACGTGTTTCCGTGCCAGTCAGACCCTGTCCGTTGGTTGCAGGGGTCTCCGCCGCTCCGGGCCTCGCTTCAGTCCCTTCTCACAGCCATTCCCCTGGAGCGAGTCTCACTCCCCTTCTCCAATCGCCTAACCAGGGGAACATTTTCTCGAATCCCCCTTAAGACAAGACGGAACGAAGCCTCTAAATCGGCTTCTGAAACCCCTTACGAAGGAGAGCGAGGGAGGCGGGAGAGGGGGATGTCAAACGGGAAACTTGGGAGCTGCAAGGAGAGCCGTGACAGGCGCATTCTTGGCTTTGACGTCGGTTTCTAGGTATATAGTACGGGCTCCTCTACACTGGAGGTCGGAGAGCAGCCCGACGGAGGCCTGGGGGCGTGTGGGCGTGTAAGCTCACTGGGTGGCTAGAAGGGTAGGGGTGGAAAGGGGAGGGGAGGAGGAGAGGGAAAAAGAAGCATGGGCAGAAGAAGAAAGGAAGACGAAGAGAGAGAGAGAGAGAAGAGAAGAAAAAAAAAGAAGAAGGGGCCCCCGGGTTGGAAAATTGACTAGCGCGTAACTCGTTGTGGGGTTGCCGTCGTGAATTCGTCGGCTCTCTTTCGGATTTATTTATTCCTTTATCGCGGTTTTTGCTTTATTTATTTATTTTTCCTCTTGCTAGGTGTTTCCTCAAGGGCACGAGACCCCCATTATTTCTTCCCTTAGTCCCTTAGCCTCTCCAGCTCCCCTCGAGGCGAAAACAAGCCGTCCATAAGCTCATCATTCCTCCGCCAAGAACAGCCAACTACGGAAGAACAACACATGGAATTTGTTTTTTTGTTCACCCCAAGCAAACACAGGGTGGTGGGTTTCCCTCCCTCGCCCTCATCTACCGGTCTCGCCTCCTCCCTCCTCCTTCCTCCTTCCTCCTCCCTCCTCTCTCCTCTTTCCTTCTTCCTCCCTTCTCCTTCGCCTCTTTCCCTCCTCCCTTCTCCTTCCCCCTCCCTCCTCTTTCTCCCTCCTTCCTCCTCCCACCTCCCCCTTCCTTCCCTCCTTCCTCCCTCCTCCTCCCCTCCCTCCCTCCTCCCTCCTCCTCCTTCCTCCTCCTCTCCCCACCCCCCAATCGGGCACTGTGCTTGAGGGCTGTTTCCTCTTCTTCGCTGCCGGCTGTCTGCATGACGTAGGTCCTGCCTCTTAAGCACGGGCTCAGGGGCTCAGGGTTCGATATTGCGTGACAGGGTGAGCACCAGACTTCGTTAAAGTACAGTCGATGGCAGTGTACATGTGCACTAATCTAGACTGTCACGCTGATCTTGCCTCTTGCACGCAACAAAGAGCAGACGAATGCCCAAAAGTCATTGATGTTTGGTGTGTATATGTATATATATATATATATATATATATATATATATATATATATATATATGTGTGTGTGTGTGTGTGTGTGTGTGTTGTGTGTGTGTGTGTGTGTGTGTGTGTGTGTGTGTGTGTGTGTGTGTGTGTGTGTGTACATACACACATACAGACACACACACATGCACGTGTGTACGTCTGTA
>NW_020871786.1:342065-348055 GCF_003789085.1 Penaeus vannamei
AAACAGATAAAACAGAAGTAGCGAAGACGATAAGGATGTGAATGAGCGACCTGTGCGTCTTCGAAGGAGGCTGAAGGGGCGTGTCCGAGGATGGAGTTGTCACGGCGATGCCAATTAGAAGGTGCTGGGGTCTCTTGGGTCGAAATGGGGCTCCTCTTTGCACTGTTGCAAGTCTCGATTGAGTCCGTTTCTTGTTTTCTCTCTTCCTCTGCTCTCTGCTTTCTTTGTTTCTTCCTCTGTTCTCTGCTTTCTTCGTTTCTTCCTCTTGTCTCTGCTTTCTTCGTTTCTTGGTCTCTCTTCCTCTGTTCTCTGCTTTCTTCGTTTCTTCCTCTTCTCTCTGCTTTCTTTGTTTCTTCCTCTTCTCTCTGCTTTCTTCGTTTCTCGTTCCTCTTCCTCTTGTTCTTTCTGTTTCTCGTTCTCTCTTCCTCTTCTCTCTTCTTTCTGTGTTTCTCGTTCTTTCTTCTTTGTCCTCTTCTTCCTTCGCTTCTTCCTCTGTCCTCTACTTTCTTCTCCTTCTCCTCATCAATTTATCATTATCATTATCATTTCATCATCATCATCATCATCATCATCATCATCATCATCATCATCATCATCAATCATCATCATATCATCATCATCCATCATCATCATCATATCATCATCATCCTTCTCCTCCTCTCCTCCTTTCCTCCTCCTGCTCTCTCCTCCTCCTCCTCCTCCTCTCCTCCTCCTCCTCCTCCTCTCCTCCTCCTCCTCCTCCCATCCTCCTCCCTTTCCTCCTCCTCCTCCTCCCTTTCCTCCTCCTCCTCCTCCTCCTCCTCCCTCCCTTTCCTCCTCCTCCTCCTCCTCCTCCTCTTCTCCTCTCCTCCTCTCCTTCCTCTCTCTCCTCCTCCTCCTCCTCCTCCTCCCTCGCCTCCTCCTTCTCCTCCTCCTCTCCTCCTCTCTCCTCTTCTCCTCCTTCACCTCCTCCTCCTCTTCCTCATCCTTCACTCCTCCTCCACCTTTTCCCCCTCCTCCTCCTCCTCTTCCTCCTCCTACGTTCCTCCTCCTCTCCTCCTCCTTTCTCCTCCTCCTCCTCCTCCTCCCTCTTTCCTAGGTTGGGACGGACTCGCAAATTACAACTTTCTAACCGGAAGGTGAGCGATGCAGGAATTTGCTGCGGGCTCCCTCCTCGCTCCTTCCTCCTTCCTCCCTCCCTCCCTTCCTCCCTCTCTCACAAGT
Source organism: Penaeus vannamei (assembly GCF_003789085.1). Taxonomy (NCBI): domain Eukaryota; kingdom Metazoa; phylum Arthropoda; class Malacostraca; order Decapoda; family Penaeidae; genus Penaeus; species Penaeus vannamei. Next base: position 343,269 of record NW_020871786.1, read on the forward strand.
CCTTTTCCCTCGCCTCCCTCCTCCCTCGCTCCCTCCCTTTCTCCTCTCCCTCCCTCGCTCCCTTCCTCCTTCTCCCCTCCCTCGCCCCCTCCCCTTCCTCCCTTCCCTCCTCCCTTCCTCCCTCGTTCCTTCCCTCCCTCCCTCGCCCGTTCCTTCCTCTCTCACAAGTCCTTTTCCTCGCTCCTCCTCGCTCCCTCGCTCCCTCCCTTTCTCCATCTCCCCCTCCCTCCTCCATCTCTCCCTTTCTCCCTCCCTCCCTTCTTTCTCCATCTCCCCCTCCCTCTTTCCTCCCTATCCTTCTCTCCATCACTCTTATCTCCCTCGTTTGCCTGTCTTCCTCACACCCTCGTTTCTTTCCTCACTTTTCATTTGTCTTGCTTCTGTTTCTTCATCTGTTTCTCTTCCTCCCTCTTCAGAATAATGATTATTATTATTATTATTATTATTATTATTATTATTATTATTTATTATTATTAGGATCCTTGTTAGTGTCATTATTGTTGTTGTTTTTATTTTTATCGTGATTTTTTATCACCGTTATCATTATTGCTATTATTATCGTTATATGATCCTCTTTCATTTCCTTCTCTTCTCCTTCTCTTTCTCTGAATTTTCCTCTTCCTCCTTTCTCTCTTTCTCTTTCTCTTTCTCTCTCTCTCTCTCTTCTCTTCTCTCTCTCTCTCTCTCTCTCTCTCTCTCTCTCTCTCTCTCTCTCTCTCTCTTCTCTCTCTCTCTCTCTCTCTCTCTTCTCTCTCTCTCTCTCTCTCTCTCTCATTTCTCCTCTCTCCTCTTCTCTGTTTCTCTCTCCTCCTGTCTCTCTCTCTCTCTCTCTCTCTCTCACTCTCTGTCTTCTCTCCTCTCTCTCTCTCTCTCTCTCTCTCTCTCTCGTCTCTCTCTCTCTCTCTCTCTCTCTCTCTCTCTCTCTCTCTCTCTCTCTCTCTCTCTCTCTCTCTCTCCACCTATATATCCACATCCTGCTGGGTGATCGTGCTTTCACGGCTTAGCTCCCCTCCCCCCTCCTCCCCCATCTCCGCTTGCCCCCTCCCTCCCCTCTCTTTCCTCCCTCCCTCCCTCTCCCCCCCCCCTTCGCTCTCCCTCAAAATTTCTGTTTTCACCTCTCTGCCACTCCCCCCCCACACACACCCCTTCCCCCTCTCACCATACCCATCGCCTTCTGCCCCTCCTCCTCCTCCTTTTCCTTCTTCCTTCTTCTTCTTCTTCTTCTTCTTTCTTCTTCTTCTTCCTTCTTCTTCTCTTCTCTCTTCTTCTTCTCTCCCCTCTTCTTCTTCTTCTTCTTCATCTCCGTCTTTTTCCTCTCCTCTTCTTTTCCCATCGCCCTCCTCTTCCTTTCCTCTATTCTCCTCCTCCTCCTCCTCCTCTCCTCCTCCTCCCTCCTCCTCCTCTCCTCCTCCCTTCTCTTCCTCCTCCTGCCTCCTCCTCCTCCTCCCTCCTCCTCTCTCCTCCTTCCCTCCTCCTCTCTCTCTTCTCTATTCCTCCCATTTCCTCGCCCTCCGCCCTCGGCGCGCCCCGCACTGCAGCAGCCCCCCCCCCCCCCCACCCCACTCAGACCAAAGGGTTAGCAGGTGTTTCGTAGAGCGTGAGGGGAGGGGAGGTAGGGAAGGGGGGAAGGGGGAATGAGAAAACGAGAGAGAGGAAATAAATAGGGGAGGGGGGAAGGGGGAAGTGGGGGAGAAAGAATGGGGGATGGGGGAGAGGGGGAAGAGAGGAGAAAGGGTGGGATGAGGACGGAAGAGGGAGGGGAGGGGAGGGGGATGAGAGACGGGTGAGAGGAAGAGATAGGGGGAGGGGAGGGGGGAAGGGGGGGAGAAAGGGCCGGGTGGGGGACGGAGAGAGAGAGAGAGAGAGTAGGGTTGGGGGTGGGGGGGGGGGGAGGTGGTAACTCCAGCGAGGGTGAGAGAGGGTTAGTCTTTGGCCATTGGAAAAGGTGGGTTGGGTCCGCCCTCCTCCCTTCTTACCCCCCCTCCCCCTCCCCTTCCTTGCTCTCCTCCTCCTCCTCCTCCCCGTTCTCCCTCCTTTTTCCTCCTCCTCCTCCTCCCCTTCCTTCCTCCTCCTACTACTCCTTCTCCTACTCCCCTTCTCCTCCTCCTCCTCCTCCTCCTACCTCCTCTCCTTCTCCTACCTCCTTCTCTTTCTCCTTCTCCTCCTCCTCGTTCTCCTTCTCTTTCTCCTTCTCCTCCTCCTGCTCCTCCTCCTACTCCTTCTCCTCCTCCTCCTCCTCCTCCTCGTGTTCTCCTCCTCTTCTCCTCCTCCTCCTACTACTCCTTCTCCTACTCCCCTCTCCTCCTTCTCTCCTCCTCTCTTTCTCTTTCTCCTTTTCTCCTCCTCCTTCTCGTTCTCCGTTTCTCCTTCTCCTTCTCCTTCTCCTCCCCTCCACCTCTTTCTCCTCCCTAGTCTTCGTTTTCTATTTCTTCTCTTTCCTCTTTTTCTTTCTAATATCTTTATCTGTTCGATTTGATCTACATTCTCTCCTGTTTCTATCTATCTATCTTCGTTTCCTTATCCACCTACATTCTGCTTTCCTTCTTTCCACCTTTTCCTAACTTTCTCCACCCCCCCCTTCCCCGCCGCCAAGACAATTCCCCCCCACCGTCTCAGGGAACACCTTTTCTTTCTCTGGTCTCTCCCCCCCTCTCTCTCCCCTCCCGGGCCTCCCTCTCCCTCCTCCCCCCTCCGGTCTGATCCCTCACGCCTCCTCCTCCTCCTCCTCCTCCTCTCCTCCTCCTCTCCTCCTCCTCCCTCCTCCTCCTCCTCCTCCTCCTCCTTCCTCCTCCTCCTCCTCTTTTTCCTCGCTATTCTCTTTCTCCTCTTGTTCCTCCCTGGCTCCTCCTACATCTCTTCTTCTCCCCCTTCCTTTTTCTTCTTCTTCTTTCTTCATTTCAAATCATCGTCATCATCATCTCATCTTCTTCTTCTTCTTCTTCTCTCTACTCCTCCTCCTCCCTTCTTCCTCGCTATTCTCTTTCTCCTCCTTGTTTGCTCCTGCTCTCCCCTGCCTCCTTCTCCTTCTCCTTCTTCCTTCTACTACTTTCTTCTCCTCCTCCTCCTCCTCCTCCTCCCTCCTCCTCCTCCTCCTCCTCCTCCTCCCTCCTCCTCCTCCTCCTCCTCCTCCTCCTCTCCTCCTCCTCCTCCTCCTCGTCCACCTTCTCCTCCGTTTCCTTGAAATAGTAAGGGATATAATAGATTATAAAAAGGAGATTTAAATACAATACATATATTTTTAGGCCTAAGGATTAGGATTCTTGATTTAATTCAGATTTAATTAATTCTCTTTCACATATTTTCCTTTTTCTTTCTTTCGTCTTTTTCTTTCGGTCTTTCTTTTTCTTTCTCCTCTTTCTCTTTCGTCTTTTTCTTGTCCTTTTTTCTCTTTTCTTCTCCTTTCTTCTCTTTCCGTCTTTTCTCCCCTTTCTTCTCTTTCTCCCTCTTTCTTTCGTCGTCTTTTTTTTCCTTTCTCACTTTTCTCTTTCTTTTCTTTTTTCTTCTTCTTTTTCTCCGTTCTCTCTCCTCTCGTTTCTTTTCTTTCTCTTCTCTCTCTTTCCGTCTTTTCTGTCTTCCTCTTCGTTCTCGTTCGTTGTCTTTTTTATCTACGTTTTCTTTTTCTCTTTTTGTTACTCTTTCTGCCATTCTTTCCTCTTTTCTTTTTGTCTTTTTTTCTTTCATAATACTTGCACTTATTCTGGAACTTATATCTTCTTTCCATATCGTCGCGTGCAAGCTAGCGAGATCTCTTTTTTTCCCTCTTTCTTCTTTATCCCCGACTATCTCCCGTGGCCCCTCTTTCGCCGTCGCATAATTTTACGTACCAGTTCTTTTTTTTTTTTTTTCCATCTCATTTCTTCTTCCTTTGACTTCTTCCCTTTCTCCGACTCCTAATCTTCTCTATCCACAACTTTCCTATTTTTCTTTCTTATTACATTCTTGATCTTCTTTGCCTTTCCTACTTACCTTTTTGTTAGTTGGCCCTCCCTGCCCTTTCTCTCCCAATTCGTTTTTCTCTCTCCCGCATTTTTCTCAGTCGTCCTTTCCTTTTTTCCTTTTCCAATCTTTTTTTTATTCATTCTCTTCTCGCCTCTCCTATTCTACCTACTTTTCCAACTTTCCCCCTCTTTCCCTCTTGGGTCCTATTTCCTTTCTCGTTGTCTACCTTTCTATCTTCGCTCCTTTCTTTTCTCCTTCGTTTCCCCTCCCTCCACCAGCTTTATCCTTCTCTTCTCTCTTCTTTCTCTCCTTTGGTCTCCCTTATCCTCCTTCTCGTCCTCCATTCTTAGGCTATCTATCCGGTCTCAGTCCTTGTCTCCTTTTTTATAATCCATCTTTCTTCTCCCCTCTCCGGTCTCTCCCCTATTTCCTCGCTCACTAGCCTTACTTCTTTCTTCTCCTTCATCCGTCCCTCGCTGCCTCCTTCTCCTTCTCCTACTCCTCCTCCTCCTCCTCCTTCTCTTCTTTCTTTCTTCCTCCCTCCTCCTTCTCTTCTTTTTCCTCCTATCGCTCCTTCTCTTTTCCTCCTCGCTCCTTCCTCTTCTTCCTCCCTCCTTTTTCCTCTGCTGGTCCCTCTCTCCTTGCCGTCTCTTCTTCCTCCTGCCTCCTCCTTCCTTCTCTTCTTCTTTTCTTCTCCTCTCCTCCTAGATCCTTTCTCTATCCACCTCCTCCATTTTCTCTTTTCTCCTACCCCTCCCTCTATCCACAGTCATTTTTTTTAACCCCTTTTTACCCGCCCCTTCTCTCCCTCCTCTTTTTTTCTTCCTTTTCTTCTTCTTCTTCTTCTT
>NW_020871788.1:0-7500 GCF_003789085.1 Penaeus vannamei
AAAATGAAAAAGATTCAAGGGCCGAGACGAATCCCAACAAAAAAAAAAAAAAAAAAAAAAAAAAAAAAAAAAAAAAAAAAAAAAAAAAAAAAAAAAAAAAAAAAAGCAAGGGGAAACGATTGAAGGGGGGGGACACTCAAAGGACCGCGATAGGAAACGCAGACCGAACAAGAGAGAAAAAAAGAGAAACAAAGAGAAAGAACGGAATAAGGGCCGAGACATTCAAAAAAAAAACGAGAGAACGATGAGGGGGGGAAACGACTCAAAAGAGAGCCAACACAATCAAACAACCTATGACGAGTGACACAGGAGAGAAGAAGAGAAAAAAAAAACAAGAAAGAGAAAAAAAAAAAAACGCTCAAAAGGCAGATAAAGGAACGCAAACACAAGAGAGAAGAGAACGAAGAAACAAAGGGAAAAAACGAAAAAGAAAAGAAAAAACGACCTCAAGGGGGCCGGAAACAAACCGAACGCAAAAAAAAAAAAAAAAAAAAAAAAAAACAAATAAAAAAAAAAAAAAAAAAAAAAAAAGCAAGCGAAACATTGTGAAAGGGGGGAGGGGGCGGGGGAGGAGGGGGGAAACGACCAAAGGACGATGTGAGGAACGCAACGACACAAGAAGAGCTAGAAGAAACAAAGAAAGAAAAAAGCGATAAAGGGCCGAGACGATCAGGAAGAAAAGGCCCGAAAAAAAAAAAACGAGAAAAGAAAACGATTGAAGGAACGACTCAAAGAGAGCCAAGAACACATCAACAACACGGTATGAACGAGTTTGGACACCAAGGGAGAAGAAGAAAAAAAAAAACAAGAAAGAGAAAAAAAAAAACCCGACCTCAAAGACCGATGGAGAAACGCAAGAACACAAAGAGAGAGAAGAAGCAAGAAAACAAAGGAAAAAAAAAAAAAAAAAAAAAAAAAAAAAAAAAAAAAAAACCGACTCAAGGGCCGAGACGTCGCAAAAAAAAATAAGATAAACAAAAAATAAATAAATAAAAAAACGAGAAGAAACGATTTTTGAAGAAAACGACTCAAAGACACAAGAAGAGAAAAGAAAAAAAAGACCAAAAGAAAAGAAAAACTTCAAGAGAGCCAAGATGACATCAACAAACGCCAATTGATGAACCGATTGACCCCCGCGCCCACCCCCACCCCCCCCCGCCACCCCCGCCGACGTAACCGGGCCCAGCCTTGTGAGCGGAAAGGACAACTCTACGGGAGGGAGGACCGCAGTGTAATTTGCAAGGAAGGGAGGGCGAAAAAAGAAACCCAGAAGACACAAGGGAGGAGGAGATGAGAGAAGAAGAAAATAAATAAATTTAACAAGAAAAAGAGAAAAAAATAAAAAAAAAAAACACGATTCAAAGGGCAGATAAGAACGCAACACAAGGAAAGAGAAGAGAACAAAGGGGTGGGGAAAAAAAGAAAAAAAAAACGACACACGTGCCGAGACGATTCTGCACAAAAAAAAAAAAAAAAAAAAAAAAAAAAAAAAAAAAAAAAAAAAAAAAAAAAAAAAAAAAAAAAAAAAAAAAAAAAAAAAAAAAAAAAAAAAAACAAAAAAAAAAAAAAAAAAAAAAAAAAAAAAAAAAAAAAAAAAAAAAAAAAAAAAAAAAAAAAAAAAAAAAAAAAAAAAAAAAAAAAAAAAAAAAAAAAGAAAAAAAAAAATATACAGCAAAAAAAACAAAAAAAAACTAAAAAAAAAAAAAAAAAAAAAAAAAACAAAAAAAACCAAAAAAAAAAAAAAAAAAAACGAGAAAAGACAGCAGCGAAACAGAAACGATTTGGAACGGATGGGAAAACGATTCAAAGACGAGTGGGGAACCGCCAAACACAAGAAGAGAAAAAGAAACAAACGAGGACAAGAGAAAAAAAAAACAAAAAGAAAAACGACTCAAGGGCGCGAGACGATCGCAAAAAAAAAAAAAAAGTAAAAAAAAAAAAAAAAAAAAAAAAAAAAAACAAAAAAAAAAAAAAAAAAAAGAAAAAAAAAAAAAAAAAAAAAAAGAAAAAAAAAAAAAAAAAAAAAGAAAAAAAAAAAAAAAAAAAAAAAAAAAAAGAAAAAAACAAAAATAAAAAAAAAAAAAAAAAAGAAAAAAAAAAAAAAAAAAAAAAAACACCAAAAAAAGATAAAAAAGAACCATAGAGAGATACAACGAGACGACCAACATCCATCCCACATCCTAGTTCGCCGATCAACACTTTCTACTACCTGTACTCCGACCACTTCATCTGCCTACAGCCTCACACTTCATTCGGTATAACACCCGCGAGAGAGAAGGAAGCAGAAGACGCTTCCCGATCCGAGCCACTGACCGTCTATCTCTGCTACCGCGTTTGGCTCTCTATGCTATTGCTTGTATCTAAACTCACTCAAGAATCAGATACCAGACACCCAAAGGGGGCAGGAGAGAATAAATAATAAACAAAGAGCACGATCGAGAAAAGAAAAAGAGAAGAAAAACGAATGTTCAAAGGACTATAGAACCTATACCCTTCAACGCCCACAGCAGAGCAAGCAGTAATCTCGACCAAACCACAGAAAAAAAAACAGAAAAAAAAAACCCGACTGCCAAGGCGCATTCCGAGACACCCACCCGCAAAAAAAAACAGGCGCACCGTTGCACTCAAAGGTCATCCCCCCTCCACTCAAACCAGGCACTGCAGCCAACATAATTCTATGACGTTCCTAATCGATAGGCAAGCGACATTGCCACGCCCCTGTATCCACGCGACCATTACGTGGTACCGACGCTCACGCCACACATTACACCAAGAACGACCCTCGCAATAAATCAAAAGCAAAAAGAAAAGAGAAAAACGATTCAAAGGACTTAGGAACGCAAGACCACAACGACGGAGATTCGAAAATCACACAACACCCTAGAGCTATCAAAGAACGCACAAAGAAAATATATATAACGACCAAGATCGCGATCATCTCCGCTACGATCGCAAAAAAAAAAAGAAAAAGAAAAAAAAAAAAAAAACAGAAGAAATAGCCACGCATCATGAAACCGAAGCCCGGTTTACCCAGAGACTAAAAGCCTAAAAGCGACTGACTCGAAGACGATAGGATAGAAGAGGCAATAACGATCTGTTCGCCTGAGCGACAGAGGACGATAGGAACGACACTATCGTCATCAAGAGACAGCAGGGAAGACTCACCGATACGAGCCTCATAGAAACTAGACAAATGATCATAACGCCTCACTGTTACGAATGGTGCACACACAAACCGAGACAATAACGCAAGGGGCAGAAATAGAAAGAAAAACAGAAAAGAAAACCGCCGAGGAGGAGGGAAGAGGAAACAAGATGATAAGAAAAAACGATTGCGAGCACAGACAAAGACAACGTAAGTCACAAAAGGGGCGAATGAGGGGAGAAAACGCAACCGTAAGACACAAGGACAAGCGAAAGAGGAGAAATAAAGAAGAACAAAAAGAGAAGAAAAAAAGAAGAAAGAGAAAAAAGCGAGCTGACGAGGGAGACAAACGGGGGCGCCCCAGAGGGCACGCGAAGGAAAGATTTCGCAAAAGAACAGAAAAAAAAAAAAGAAAAAACAAAGAGGGGAAAAACCAAAAAAACAATAAAAAAAAAAAAATAAAAAAAAAAAAAAAAAAAAAAAAAAAAAAAAAAAAAAAAAAAAAAAAAAAAAAAAAAAAAAAAAAAAAAAACGAGAAGAACACAGATTGAAGAAACAATACGACTCCTAAGAGGCCAAGAGACATCACAATCTCAATATGACGATGACGCCGAATGTCTGCAAAAACAGCCCTTGGCTAGAATAATACCTCGTAACTGAATGGCAGAAACGTAGAATACACAGGCCTCGCTCTTTATAAGCACGCGATTGCTAAATTATTAGTGAACTGTATCGACCCTTCTGTAAAAGTTAATTAGCAAGGCTGAGAGGATTCTGCCTCTGGACTGCGTATAACCTGGATGCGATGTATGATAGTACTCAGGGAAAGCCATGAAATAGTGTAATTGATGCATGTTTAAGATGGTTATTCTCGTGTAATGTTATTTAATATAGTGCGTGAGTAAATTTTTATAGAACAAGATGTTAGTTGCATGATTCTTGAATACATATTCGTCGTTCGATGATTAATTGGAATGTTTATTGGCACGTGCTGTGGATTATTTCAAATACATGAGATTTCAGTTAGGTATAAAGTAATGTAGAATTTTAGTTTTTATTTGACATAATTTGACTCCTAAGGAGATCAACAATAAAAAATAACAAATTAAGTTAGTTTATTCTTCCATTATTATGGATAAGGGCATATTATTGAGTAGGTATAGGAGGAATAATCTGGGGCCATAGTAATATCAATTGTTGATTATTGATGACAATTACATTAGTTACAATGGATTATATCATCAAACTGATAATATAAATCAAATAAAAGTTAAGTAATCCGGTAAGGAATAACGAATTAGACCAAATAAAAATAATAGTAAAAAGTAAAAATTAAATGGATATGAAATATAATCTTATTATAACATAAACTCACGTTCTAGGGGGAATGACCTGTAGCTACTTGATCATCAAAAAATAATATATAATTAAAAATGCAATTATATGAGTGATGATGATATATATAAGTAATTGGAAGAAATAAAACAATTAAATTAATTAAAATATATATCTAAATGGATTGGAGTGTCAATAGGATGATAAGCTAAGCAATCAGTTTCACATATAAGCAAGATAAGTAAGTCAAGTTAAGGTAAAAAATCGAATAAATAACAAAATACATTCTAAAAATATGCAAATATATAAATATTTATGGTTATCATCATTATTAACGAATGATTGGAGGGATTTATCAAAGTACCAAGCATACTTTATCAAATTTACCCAAAAATTATGAGTAGGTGTATGAGCATAGGTAGCCGGAGTCATAATCCAACCAACGATTATTATGAGATGTAACGAGAGGTGAGGCATATGAAACAGGTAGCCCACACTCTACATATGAAAATCCCAGTGGCAAACTGATACGAAGATAAGCCGCCGCCATCAAATGTGTGCCCTTTATTCACTAGCAGATTACTATCAGATAAATCTTTCTATAATCATCTATTCATTTTTATAATAGATCATGCGAATATTCAATTATTTTTCCACTGCCTTTTCAAAGAAAGTAGAAATGCAAACAGAAAAAAAAACACACAAGACTGCAAATAGGAAAGACATTAACAGCACAAGGTAAGTTATATTAAAGAAAAGAATCGGCCTCTTCATGTTTCACCAAATGCAGAGCAGTGCATCCTCGCAGACAAAAAGAGAAAAATAAAATCAACGATCTGTAATAAGATAACAAAAGATGTGGATATGCGACATGAGGTTATAACTCAACTGATACATCTTATTCTCATAGAATTAAAAACAAGAAAAATCCTCTCTATTAAAATGCTGAACAATAACGAGCTTCCTAATGGAGCAACTTGTACCATGTCAGCGATTGACAATAAACGCAATAAAACCATCCAATGATAAGGAAGTGAGAGATTCGAGAAGCAATAATAATAAAGCTGCGGGTTGACGGTGTAGTGTGTTAATGTGAAGTGGGTGTGAAGATGATTGTACACAGGTAAGTATGGGGTAAAAAGATGTGGTGATGTGGTGTGTGTGGTGTGTTGTGTTGTGTAGTGTTGTGTGTGGGTTGAGAACAAATGATAGCGGCATGTATAGACACACACACACGCACAGCAACATTTAGGAAATATAATATTAAAAAAAAGTACGGATATAGAATAATATATTGATATATAAAAGATGGGGCCGAAAAGTATATATGTATATGGGACGATCGGGAAAATAAATAATAAAAAATACAGAGGGTAGGAATAAATAAATATATATAATATATATTACATAGATGTTAGTAAATAAGTGGTGTAAAAACGACCAAAAAGGAAAGAACAGTCCAAAGATGTCGTAGCTGTGTGTGTGATGTGTCATTGTATAATGATCCTTAACCCCACGTGTTTATGTGAAACGGGGAGGTTGAGTGGTAGTAATACAATGTGGGAAGTTATAGATAAGCGAACAGTATAATATATATTAAAAAAATAATAATATAGATATAAATAATAAATCAAAATATAAGTGAGATATAAAATAATTAAGTATATAAATAGCAAAATAAGTATATAAAACATGATACCTCCTAATAAATAAGAGCGAGACTAAGATAAAAGATCAAGTAGAACGCTCCAAGACAAAACTCAAAAGAAGATGAAGCAAAAATAGGCGTGGGAGGGAAAAGGAAAAAGAACACACTATTAAGGAAAAAACCCAAAAACACCCATTAAACCTCCCGAGACGAAATGAAAAAATACAAACGACTCCTAAAATTATTCGAGTGCCGAAACGAAAAAAAAGGAGAGGAAGAGAAAAAGTAGCGACCCAAGAAGAAAAAAAGAGAAAGGAAAAAAATAAAAAGAAGACATACGAAAGGGGGACGAAGGGGAACGATGTGAAGAAAGGGCGACTCAAAGGACGATAGAAACCGCAAGGAAACAGCGCACTAAAGAAAAGGAGAAGGAAAAGAAAAAACAAAGAGGAAAAAGAATACACCCAATCAAGATCGCAATAAAATAGGGGACGACAAACTAGAGACCAGAGAGCGAAGAAAAGAGATTAGAAGAAAGAATGATGACAATAAGAAACATGCGAATTGAACGGAAAAAGAAAGGAGAGAATGAGGAGAAAGAATCAGGAAACGATCTAATAATAATTAATCGATAATAAACAATGATGAAAAGATATAATAAATATATTATTGGAATAGAAAACCAATAATAATAGTGGTAATCACATAAACTAATGTCTCAAAAAACATAAACGAATAATAAATAAAACTAAGACAATTAAGTATTGAAAACGAAATTTGGGACGAACATAAAGGATAATAATGAGAAGAGATAAATAGTAATAAAAAAATAAATTATAAATAAATCTAATAAATAGGAAAGTAAAGAAATAAGATAGAAAAAAATAAAAATAAATAAATAAAATGAAGAATAAATAACAAAATAATAATAAGATAAATAAAATGATACATAGGATTACATAAAATAGGAGAATCAGAAAGTGAAATAAATAATAATTAATAAATAAATATACGAGATCAAATAATAAATCAATAAATAATAATAAATAATATTAGAATATACACAAATAAAGATAAGATTAAATGAGATGAAGACAGAGGAATAATGAATATGAATAGAACAATAAATAATAGAGTAATGATAATGGAATAAACAACAAATAATAAATAATGGAATAATAAAAAAAAAAAATAACAAAAAATAAAAATAAAAATAGATATAAATGATAAATGACTAAGTAACATACATCAATTAATACATAATAATAACGAGTAAGTAGTAATTGATCCCAATGGAAGACGAACTATATCGAGCTAAGAAATAAAATAGAAATAATAAATAAAATAAACATACAAATAATTAAATAATGAT
>NW_020871789.1:0-15000 GCF_003789085.1 Penaeus vannamei
ACACATACAACACAGCGATCAGAGACACGAAGAGAAACTGCATAAAAAGGAAGGAAGAAACACAGGATTGAACCGATATAAAAAAAAAAAACCTCTAAATCGTCGAAGAAGTTATAAAAAAAAAGAAAAAAAGAAAAAAAAAACGTTGATCATTGTGCCAGAGATGATAGGGATGCGCTGAGAAGGTTTCATCTTCGAGGTTCAGACTGTAGGCAAGTAATATCCTCCTCCTTCTCTCTCGCTCCTCCTCCTCTTCTTCCTCTCCTTCTCTTCTTCTTCTCCTTCCTCTTCTTCTTCCTCTTTTTTCTTCTTCTCTTTTTCCTTCTTCCTCCTCTTCTCTTCTTCCTCCCTATCTTATTTTTCTTCTTCCTCCCTCTTTTCTCTTCTTCCTCCTCTTCTCTTCTTCCTCCTCTTTCTCTTCTTCCTCCTCTTTCCTCTCTTCCTCTCTTTTTTCCTTCTTCCCTTCCTCTTCTTCTTCTCTTTTTTTCTTCCTATCCTTCTCTTCTTCCTCCTCCTTGTCTCTTCCTCCTCCTCTTTCTCTTCTCTCCTCTTTCTCCTTTTCCCTCTCTTTCTCTTCTTGCCTCCTCTTTTTCTCTCTTTATTCCTCTTTTTCTCTCCTCATCTTTCCTCTTCTTCCTCCTCCTTCTCTTCTTCTCCTCTTTTTCTTCGTTCCTCCTCTTTCTCTTTTCCTCCTACCTTCTCTTTTTCCCTCCTCTTTCTCTTCTTCCTCCTCTTTTTCTTTCTTCCTCCTTCTCTTTTCATCCTCATCCTTCTATTTCTTCTTCCTCTCTTTTTCTCCTCCTCCTTCTCTTCTTCCTCTCCTTCTCATTCCTCCTCCTCTTTCTCTTCTTCCCTCTCTTTTCTCTTCTTCCTCTTGCTCTTTCTCTTCTTCCTCCTCTTTCTCCTCTTCCTCCTCTTTCTCTCTTACTCCTCTTTCTCTTCTTCCTCTCCTTCTCTCTTCCTCCCTCCTTTCTCTTCTTCCTTCCTCTTCAACCTCCTTCTCTCAGTCTTCCTCCTCCATCATCTCCTTCCTGGCCTCTCTTTCCCTTTTCCTCTTCCTCCAACCATTATCGTCCTTCTCTTCCTCTTCCCTTTTCCTCTTCCTTCACCACCGACCTCCTCACTCTCTCCTCCTTCTCCTCCTCCTCTTCCTTTTCCTTTCCTTCACCACCACCTCCCTCCTCCTGCTACAAGCGTCCTCCTCTTCCTCATCTAATCCCTTCTCTCCTCCTCTCTCCAATTCTCTTCCTCATGCCTCCTTCTCATCCTCCTTCTCTTCCTGTTCCTCCTCCTCTTTAATCTTTTTTGCCGTTACTCTTATTCCTCTCCATCCCATACCTCATATCTCTTCTTCATCTCCCTTCTTTATCATAATTGCCTTTAGCTCTTTTATTCTCAACCCTTCCCTTCTCCTTCCCCTACCCCTGCCCATCCCCACCCCATCCTCATCTTTACCTCTTCCCCTCTTTATTCCCCCCTCCCCTTCTCTTCCCTTTATCCCCTCCCCCTTTTCCCTTCCCTTATCCCTCTCCTTCCTCTCCCTCTATCTCTCCTTCTCCCTTTCTCCCCTTTCTTCCCATTCCCCCTTTACCTTTCCCTCTTCTTCTTCCCATTCCCCACCCATTATATCATTATTATTATCATTATCAATTTTATCATCATAATTAATTACTATCATCATTACCATTTTTATAATATTATCATTATCATTATTATTATTATCCTTTAACTATTATTTCTCGTTTCCATTTCTCTTCCTCTTTGTATATAGTGGTGTGGTGGTAAGGGGGGAGGGGAGGGGGAAGGGGGGGTTTGAATGTAACATGTACTTGAAAGTCAGAAAAAATAAGATGTTCAGGGAGAGTCGTATGAAAGTTCACATCTTTACTGTGACTCTCTCTCTCTCTCTCTCTCTCTCTCTTTTGGTTTTTCTTGTTTGTGTGTCTGTATGTTCTCTTTGAATCTCACTAATTCCCTAACATTTTTTATTTCGTCTATATGTAAGTGGTATGTAACACGAACACGCAATCGTACACAGAACATACACGATTAACGTAAATACCACATACGCACGCACACATACAACGCAACGCACACGCGACGCACACATACACACACGCACACTACACCAGCACACGTACACACACAGCGCACGCTGGCTGAAGCACACGCACAGCACGTACACACACACCACACGCACACTGCGTACACACACACGGACACACACACGCATACGGACACACACACACAACCCAAAACATACACACATACAAACTATACACCACACACATACACAACGCACAACACACGAACACATATACACGCACGCACAACGAACGGTACACACACACACACGCATACGGACACACACACACGCACAACGCACACTACAACACTAAGACACAACACACACCACACGACGCATACATATATTTTCAATCTCGTGACTGAACACAACATGAATATTCCAAAATATTATGACAAGAAAAAAAAGACACTTTAAACGTTACTCACTGTAAGAAAACAGGTCACGTGATCATACGTAAGGTTACGCGACAAAAAAGAAAAAATAAAAAAAAAAAAACAATGCAAGTGTTACAAAGAAATTGCAGAAGATGTTACTTAAGGATTACCGGAGAGATCGATCGGTGAAAACTGGTGGTTTTCTTGTCTTTCTGTTTATCTGTTTATTTTGTTTTCTCTTCTCTTTTCCTCTATTTGTTTTCTCTTTCTGTTTTTCTGTTTATTGTTTCTCTTCTCTTTTCTTTCTCTATTCTGTTTAATCTGTTTCGCGTTCTCTTTCTTACTCTATTCTCTATGTGTTTGTCTTTCTCTCTCTTCTCTCTCTCTGTTTAATATGTTTCTCTTCCTTTCTTTTCGCTCGGCCTTCTTTCTTTTTCTCTATGTTCTTTTCCCTTCTCCTTCTTTCTCTCTCTCTTGTTTCTTTTTCTCCTTCTTCTCTTTCTTTCTCTCCTTCTTTCTCTTTCTTATTCTCTCTCCTCTCTCTCTCTTCTCTCTCTCTCTCTCTCTCTCTCTCTCTCCTCACTACTATCTTCCTCTCTTTTCTCTTTTTTGTTTTGTGTCTGTATGTTCTCTTTGAATCTCACTATCTAACATTTTTATTCGTCTATATGTAAGTGTATGTAACACGAACACGCACTCGTACACAGACATACACGATTACGTATATACACATACGCACACACACAACGCACACACACATACACGCACAACACGCACACACACGTACACGTAAACACACACACACAAACACCGCACACGCACACACCGTACACGTACACACACACACACGTACACACACCCGCACACAGGACAGCACACGCAATACAGCACAACACACACACAACATATACACACACGCACACACACACGAACCCACATACACGCACGCACACACACACGCACACACACACACAGACACACACACACCAACACACAACGGACACACACACGCCACACGTACACACAAACACACACACACCCACACACACATACATATTATTTCAATCTCGTGACTGAACACATGAATATTCCAAAATATTATGACAAGAAAAAAAAGACACTTTAAACGTTACTCACTGTAAGAAAACAGGTCACGTGATCATACGTAAGGTTACGCGATAAAAAAGAAAAAAAAAAGAAAAAAAAAACAATTGCAAGTGTTACAAGAAATTGCAGAAAGATGTTACTTAAGGATTACCGGAGAGATCGATCGGTGAAAACTGGTGGTTTTCTTGTCTTTCTGTTTATCTGTTTATTTGTTTCTCTTCTCTCTTCTCTCTGTTTTATCTGTTTCGCTTTCTCCTTTCTCTCTCTCTATTGTTTTCTTCTTTCTCTCTCTTTCTCTCTCTCATCTGTTTCGCTTTCTCTTTCTTTCTCTCTTCTGTTTTCTCTTCTATCTCTTTCTCTTTCTTTCCTCTTTCTCTTTCTCTTTCTCCTCTTCTATTCTTTCTCTTTTCTCTTCTCTTCTCTCTCTCTCTCTCTCTCTCTCTCTCTCTTCTCTCTCTCCTCTCTCTCTCTCTCCTCTCTCTCTCTCTCTCGTCTCTCTCTCTCTCTCTCTCTCACTATTCATCGCTCCACTTTTCTCTTTTTCTTACTCTCCTTCCATCTCCCACTTCTTCCCCTTCCTTTCTCTTCGACCAAAATGTAAGCGATGCAAGGAAGATTCTGCAACATTTGGCAATCGTAATAACTTGCGTGCAACTTCCGGTTATTTTAAGTTGTTGCCCCTTGGAATTGGCGGATTGGGGGGTGGGAGGGGGGAGGGGAGGGGAAGGGAGGATGGAAGGGAGAAATGAAGGGGGAGAGGAGAGAGAGAGAGAGAGAGGGGTGGGGGAGAGAGAGAGAGAGAGAGGGGGAGGAGAGGAGAGGGAGGAGGGAGAGAGAGAGAGAGAGAGGAGAGGGGAGGAAGAGAGAAGAGAAAGAAGGGAACGGAGAGAGGAGAGAGAGAAGAAGAAAGAGAGGGAGGGAAAAAGAGGGAGGGAAAGAGAAAAGGAGAGAGAGAGAGAGAGAGAGAGAGAGAGAGAGAGAGAGACAGACAGACAGACAGAGACACAGACAGACAGACAGACAGACAAGGACAGAGCAGAAGAGACAGAGACAGACAGACAGAGACAGACAGAGACAGACGACAAACAGACAGACAGACAGTAACACAGACAGAGAAAGACAGAGAGAGGGAGAGGGGGTGGAGAGTTGCCCCAACGTCCCCAGTTCCCTTCTGGCTCTGCAACTGCACGCGCTCGACCTCATTCCGAGGATGTCGCTGGTGATATTGCAAATTGTGATGAAGATTATGGTGATGATGGTGATGGCGTGACTGACTTGCGGAAAGGAGATGTGCGTGAGAACTGAAGAAGACAGAGAGAGAGGAGAGAGATGAATAGATAGGGAAATAAGAGGACTAGAACGCAGGAATAGATGGATTGATAAACGGATACGTAAGGGAAAGGGAGATTGTAGGGTTTTTTTAGTAAAGAAGGAGAAGGAAAAGGAGAAAAAAATAGATAGATTTAAAGGTCAAGATAAATTATTTATTCATTATCAACGATAGGTGATAAATGATAGATAACATAGATAGAAAAACATAATTATTAAAATGAAATGAATAAGTAAGTATACGCACAAGAGAAATATAAAGATACATGGAAAGAAACAAATAGAAAACGAAAAAAATAGCGCCATCTATTGCCAAATCATCGATCCATTAAGTCACCAACGCCATCTATTGGCGAAGCACTGAACTAAGAGGCGTTTCCTGCATAAATAGTTTGATGTGAAAAGAAATATAATAAGAAAGGGAGAAAATAAGGGGAAAGGGAAAGGAAAAGCTGGAAGTGTAAAGAAAAAAATGTGGAGAAGTGATAAAAAGAGAAGAGAGATAAGGAAAAAAAATAAGGAAAACAAGAAATGACGTTAAAGAAAAAACAAACACAAAGCGAGAAAAAAAAAGAAAACGAAAAAGAGAAAACCAATTAAATACACCAAGAGATAGAAACAAACAAACAAAACAAACAAAAACACACGAAGAAAAAGGGAAAAAAATAAACACGAAATTTTGGCGGGAAATATCTCACTCCCGCCGACAGAATCATCTCGAAAAACCGACATCGTCTTGATAAACTTGAATGATTTAGGAGGAGAAAGGTGATAAGCCACACCGCGCTCTTAGAATTTATAGATAAAAAAAAAATTATCTTATTCCTTATCTCAAGTTGCTGTTGATATCTCACCTGCGGAAAGGATTATCGGAATTCTTATCTCTCCTTATCTCTCTTTCTCTCTCTCTCTCTCTGGGGTTGCCGAATTTGTTTTTAATTTGCTTTGATTCTTTTGTTGCTTCCTTTGTTGTTGTTTTTTTCGTGGGGGGGGGGGGGAGGGGGGCTTATTTTTCTTCCTTTCTTTCTTTTTTTTTTTTTTTCTTCCTTCTGTGTTTGTTTGTTTGTTTTCTTTCTTTCTTTCTTTTCTCTTTTTCATCATTTTTTTTTCTGTATCTTTTTTCTTTATTTGTTCATTCCTTTTCTTAGTTATTTTCTTTCCTTTTTTTCTTCAATCTTTTTTTTTTTTGTTTTTTTTTTTTGTGTATTCTTTAATTGTTCATTATTTTTTTTCCTCTCTCTCTCTCTCTCTCTCTCTCTTCTTCTCTCTCTTTTTTTCTTTATTTTTTTCTCTCATCTTTTTCCCATTTTTCTTTATATTTTCTCTTTTTCTTTCTGTCTTGCTTATCCTTCATCTTCCTTTCACCTTCTTTTTTCATATTTTTTTCAATTCAAATCGCACTTTATCAATAATTTACGATAACCCTCATAATTGGCTTATCACATTCGTATCAATAACAATAACCCAATAAACCGATACATCAAACGAAGGAAAAATCACAAAAAATAAAAATAATAACAATAACAACACCAAAAATCACAAAAAAGGAAATAATAACAAAAAAAATCACAAAAATGAAATAAACAACAACAATAACAAAATAAAATAATAACAATAAACACACAAAAAATACAAAATAAAATAATAACAACAATACAAAAAAAATCACAAAAAAACAATAACAACATAAAAAATAATAAAATAATAACAATAACAAAAAAGAAAATAAATAACACCAAAAAATCACAAAAAATAACAAACACCAAAAAAAATACACAAAACAAAATAACACAAAAAAATCACAAAAAAATAAAAAAAATAACAAAAAAAAAATAAAAAATAACAATAACAATAACAACACCAAAAGATAACAAAAGCCAATAACTTTAACCCCCAAGAAGGCGAAAAAAAATTAAAGATATCAAGCCATATGCAAATGAGGTTAATTAATATGTCAGAATAATGATAAATGTGATAAGGTTGTTAATGATATCATAACAGCATAAATTATAGGTTAGTGTTTGTTGATAAGAGAGTGTGGTTTATGCTAATAGGGGAGAGGTATATCAGTGATGATAATGATGATAATGATGGTGATGACAGTGTTGATAATGATGATAATGATTGTGATGATGATTGTGATGATGATGATAGGATGATAGTGTTAATGAATATGGTAATAACAATAATGATGATGATAGTGATAACAATAATAAAAATGAATAATAATAATGATATGAGATAATAGCAATGATAGTGATAATGATGATCATGATGATAATAATAACAATCATTATAATATTAATTATGATGATTACAATAATAGTAGTAATGATAACAATAGTGACAATAATACTAATAAAAATAACAATGATAATAATGAAAATAATAATGATGATAATGATGATAATGATAGAAATAAAGATAATGATAATAGTAATAACAGTGATAATGATAATGATGACGATGATGATGATAATGACAATGATGATAACATAATGCTCAGAATAATACGAAATAACAAATATCTCCATTCTTAAAATTCCCAAAACAACCCCACTCCTCCCTCCTCCTACTCCTCTTCCTCCCTCCTCCTCTCCCTCTTCCGTCCTCTCCCTTTTCTTCCTTCTCCTCCTTCTCCTCCTTCTCCTCTTCCTCCTCCTTCTCCTCCTCCTCTCCTCGCCTCCTCCTCTCTCCTCCTCTCCTCTCCTCCTCCTCCTTCCTCTCCCTCCTCTCCCTCTTCCCTCTCCTTCCTCTTCTTCCCCTCCCTTCCTCGCCTCCTCCTCTTCCTCCTCCTCCTCTCTCCTCCTCCTCTCTCCTCTCTCTTCCTCTCCTCCTCCTCCTCCTCCTTCTCTCCCCTCCTCTTCCTTCTCCTCTCCTCCTCTCCTCCTCCTCTCCTCCTCCCTCCTCCTCCCTCCTCCTCTTCCTCCTCCCCTCCTCCTCCTCCTTTTCCTCCTTCTCCTCCTCCTCCTCCTCTCCCTCCTCTCCCTCCTCCTCCTCTCCTCCTCCTCTCCCTCCTCCTCCTCTCCCTCCTCCTCCTCCTCTCCCCCCATCCTCTCCCGTAAGAAAGATAAAAGATGTATATAAAAAAAAATGGGGAAATACTGAAAGATTGGTGGCCTTTAAACCTCCAACATCTGCAAAATATGACAGGGTTTCATTACCAGCGGCGCCATTACGAGTATAGATGACGGAACATTACCTTTGCCGTTGTGCTATCCAGTCCGATGGCAGGGACTCATTAAGTCGGATCTAATATCAATATAGGTGATCGAGTAGAACCAAAGCGTTGCGTGTACGAGGAGGATTAGGCGCGGGACACGACTCCCCCTGGAGGCGGTGTCGGCCGTCTATAGTTTTTTTTCTCTCTCTCTCTCTCTCTCTCTTTTCTTTCTTCTCCTCCTCTCCTCTCTCTCTCTCTCTCTCTCTCACTTTTTTTCTTCTCTTCTTTTTTGTTCTTTTTTTTTTTTTTTTTTGGGGGGGGGTTGAATCTGTGTTGTTGTCGAGGCGATTTTCCTTCTTTTTTTCTGTCTGTCTATCTATCGATCTGTCTGTCTATCTATCTATCTATCTATGTTTCTCTTTGTCCGTTTTTTTAAACTGTTACAATTAGTATTATTGTTGAAAGTAATTGTAAGATAACTGCTGAAGATGTTGTTATTATCAGTAACACTTTTGATACTGATAAGATCAATTGTATTTTAATCATATTTGTCAATATCAATCTTGCCATTATCATTATTGTTATAATTATCAGTTTCATTGTTGTCACTATTATTATTGTCAACGTCATCCCTATTATTATTAATATTATCATTACTCTTATCACTATTACTATCATCATTATTATTATGATCATTATCATTATTATTATTAATCATTATCATATTATTATTAATATTATTATTGTGATTACTCTCATTATCATCATATCCACTACTATTATTGATATCAGTATCATCATCATTATCATTATTACTTCCATTAACATTTTAATCACTATAACTATTACTATCATTATCTATTCATCTTTA
Organism: Penaeus vannamei; assembly: GCF_003789085.1. NCBI lineage: Eukaryota > Metazoa > Arthropoda > Malacostraca > Decapoda > Penaeidae > Penaeus > Penaeus vannamei. The sequence goes on from NW_020871789.1 coordinate 8,934, forward strand.
TCAACACCATGACTGCCATAAAAGTGATTAATACAAACATCAATTTTCTTAATACTAACATTATCATTAATAATATTATCATCGGTATCATCATAATCATAACCATCATTACCCTGTATCATAATAATTATCACTTCAATAGTGTTAAATATTGCTATTTTTACTGTAATCATTATTAACAAACCTAATTAATCATTATCAACAATCCTAATAACTCAATCACCATCATATTCATAATCCTCATCATAATTACGATTAATTATGTTATCATCATGTTATCATATTCATCGCCGTCAACTGTTACCAATATGGGTTTTATCACTATCTTTCGCGTTACATTTCCCGCTGCCAATTTTCTTGTCTTTCTTGAGAAATTCGCGAAGACGAGGAATAAGCGATAATTGGCGAGTCTTGTCTTCTTTTGGGAATAACGAATGGATGTTTTAATTTCTGTCTCTCTTCTTGTGAAGTGTGTTTCTTGATGTTTTTTATTGTTCGCTATTTGTTATTCCTTCTCTTTGTCTTTGTCTATTCTAACTATTCATTTTTTTTGTCTCTCTCTTTCTCTATCTAACTATCTATCTATCTATCTATCTATCTGTCTGTCTGTCTCTGTCTATCTGTCTCTCTCTCTCTCTCTCTCTCGTCTCTTCTCTCTCTCTCTCTCTCTCTCTCTCTCTCTCTCTCTCTCTCTCTCTCTCTCTCTCTCTCTCTCTCTCTCTCCGCAACCCGGACACATCCCTTTCACTCCTCCTTTCATCCCGCCATAAATCCTGTCTTCCCTATTTCCTCAGTCGCCTCCTTTCTCCTCTTCTCTCTCCTTTCCTTAATGTCGTTTCGCTTTCTGCTCTCGTTCTCCTCTCCCTTCATCATTCGCTCCCTCTTCTCTCCTCTCACCCTCTTCTCTCTCTTCTCTCTCCTCTCTCCCTCTCTCTCTCTCTCTCTCTCTCTCTCTCCTCTCTCTCTCTATATTATAATATCTCAATATATATATATATATTATATATATATATATATATATATATATATATATATATATATGTATATGTATGTATGTATATATATATATATAATATATATAATTATATATATTATACATATAGTATTATATATATATATATATAATATATATATGTTGTTGTTTGTGTGGTGTGCTTGGTTTGTTGGTGTGTGTGTATCTTCTATCTGTCTCTAACTATATACATAGTACTATTCCTCTCCTTATCTTTATCTTCTTTCTCTCTTCAAACATATATCCCTGTCCTTTATTCAGCTTTTTATCCCCCCATCTCCTCTCTCTCTCTCTCTCATCCTCTCTCTCTCTCTCTCTCTCTCTCTCTTCTCTCTCTCTCTCTCTCATTCTCTCCTCTCTCTCTCTCTCTCTCTCTCTCTCTCTCTCCTCTCTCTCTCCTCTCTCTCTCCTCCTCTCCTCTCCCTCTCCCTCTCCTCTCCTCCCTCCTCTCCTCCCCTCCCTCCCTCCTCCTCCCCCTTCCCTCCCCCCTCGCCTCCCCCTCCTCCCTCCCTCCCTCCCTCCCTCCCTTCCCTCCCTCCCTCCTCCTCGCCTCCTCCTCCCTCCTTCCCTCCTTCCCTCTCCTTCCTCTTCCCTCCCCTCCCTCCTTCCCTCTCTCCCTCTCTCCCTCCCTCCCTCCCTTCCTCCCTCCTCCCTCCCTTCCTCTCTCCCTTCCTCTTCCCTCCTTTCCCTGTCCTTCCTCCCCCTCTCTCCCTCCCTCCCTCCCCTCCCTCCCTCCCTCCCTCCCTCCTCTCCTCTCTCCTCCCTCCTCCCTCCCCCCCCCTCCCTCTCTATCTCTCCTCCCTCCCTCCCTTCCCTCCCTCCGTCTCCCTCCTTCCCTCCCTCCTTCCCTCCCTCCTCCCTCCCTTCCCTCTCATCCAAGAACGAGTTCATTAAACAACTATTACGCGAGTTTTTTTTCTTTTTTTTTCCCTTTTTTTTTTAGCCATCGGTCATCTTTAACAAAGCCTCGTTCAATCACGTTCGAAACCCGTGGCAATGAGCGGTCGTTAGTGAAATTTGCGAAATGTTACAGGTTATTGATTGAGGGATGGGGGGGAAGGGAGTGAGGGGGAGGGATGGGGAAGGGAGGGAGGGAGGGTAGGGTAGTGGAAGGGGAGGGAGGGGAGAAGCGCAGGTAGGAGGGTGGTGGGAAGAGAGAAGGAGGAGAGAGAGAGGGAGGAGAAGGGAGAGAAGGGTGGGAAGGGAGAGGGAGGGGAAGGGAAGGGAAGGGAGAGAGGAGGGTGGGTAGGAGGGAGGGAGGGGTGGGAATGAGGGGGCAGGGAAGGGAGGGAGGGAGGGACGGAGGGAAAGGAGAGGAAGGTAGGGAGGTAGGGAAGGGAAGGAAGGGAGAGAGGAGGGTGGTGGAGGAGGGGAAAGGAAGGGAGGGAGGGGGTGGGGACTGGGTGAGGAGGAAAAGGGAGAGAATGGGATTATGGAAGAGAGGTGGATAGAGAGGGAGAGAGGGAAGGAGGGAATGCGAGAGAGACAGAGAGGGAAAGGGAGGGAGAAGGAGGGAGGCGGATAGGGAGGGAATGGAAGAAAGGGAGAAGGAGAGAAGGAAAGAGGGAGAGAAAAGAACCGGGAGGTAGCGAGACAATAAGAGAACGATATTAAAGGAGATTTGGAAGGAAAGAGAGATAAAAAGAGAAGCAGAGAAGGGTAAGAGAAGGAGAGAGAAACCGAGAGATACAAGAGAGAGAAACTTGAACACATTAACGAATTATTTCATATTAAGAGAAGGAGAGAGAAACCGAGAGATACAAAAGAGACAAAGAAACATTAATGAATTATTTCATATCATTATCATCATTGCAAAACTCATCATGCAAGAATGATTCCAAAATTATCTGAAAAAAAAAATCATTGGCACCCCCAGCCTCCTTCCCTTCCCTATAGGATTCTAAACCTTATTGTATAAAGGGATTTCAACACCCTTCGATCCTCATTTAATTCCTCTTCATCATCATCTTTCTTCGTTATGCTTGCGTGAGGCTTCAATAATCACCTCGCTTTAATTGGCCTATTCATTATGGAGAAAAAAAAGATTCGCGCGCTTAATCACTGCACATCGATTGGGTCTTGTTGGCGGTCGGCGGGCGATTCGATCCTCTATTGGCGTCGGGGATTTGCGCGGGAAAAATGTGGCATCGGATTCTTTGTGCTGATGCGAATTTGTTAATAAGGGTTTGAGAGTGAACGTATTTTGATTCTTGTATTTGTGTATATGTATGTATGTATATGTATAAATATATAAATATATATATAAACTATATTATATATATATATATATATTATATATATATATATATGTATGTATGTATAATATATATATATATATATTATATATATATTATATATATATATATATATATATATATATTATTATGTTATATATATATATTATGATATAATATTATATATATATATATATATATATTATATATGTGGTGTATGTGTGTGTGTGTGTGTGTGTGTGTGGTGTGTGTGTGTGTGTGTGTGTGGTGTGGTGTGTGTGTGTGTGTGTGTGTGTGTGTGTGTGTGTGGTGTGCGTGTGTGTGTGTGTGTGTGTGTGTGTGTGTGTGTGTGTGTGTGTGTGTGTGTGTGTGTGTGTGTGTGTGTGTGTGTGTGTGTGTGTGTCGTGTGTTGTGTGTGTGTGTGTGTGTGTGTGTGTGGTGTGTGTGTGTGTGTGTTGTGTGTGTGTGTGTGTGTGTGTGTGTGTGTGTGTGTGTGTTTTCCATTGATCTTAAAGTGAAGCCATTTTTTTCTCCACCCCTCTCGTATGAAACTTTTATGTCTCATTCTGCAATTATAGTCGTCTGCCCTTCCCTCTCCCTCCCCCCTCCTTTCCCTTCTTTCCTCCCTCCTCCTCCTCTCCCCTCCCTAATGCCCTCCTATGCCCCTCCTATCCCCTCCTATGCCCTTCCCCTCCCCCTCCCCTCCTTTCTCCTACCTCCCGCTCCTTCGTCCTTTCATGTCACTTAAAAGAAATAAAAAAAAGAAGAATGAAAAAAAAGATCTAGAAACTACGAACTCTCGGAATCTCTCAAATTGCCATTAACGTAAAAGGAATTTCTCTCCGCCATTCATCGCTCCCCCCCCCCCCCCTCCCCAGCACGTACACGCGAATGAGAGGGAAAGGAGGAGAGATACCCAGCGCCCCCCTCCACCCCCCATTTTTCATTTTCACTTTCCCTGCCTTTCCCTACCCTTCTCCCCTTTCTCTCTCCCTTTCCTTCCCTTTCCTCCTTTTCCTATTCACTTTCGCTCCCTTTCTATCCCTTTCCCTCCCCTTTCCCCTCCCTTTCTCCTCCCTCCTTCCCTTCCCTCCCTTCCCTCCCTTCCCCTTTCCTCTCTCCCTTTCTCCCTCTCCCCTCCCTCCTTTCCCTCTTTCCCTCCCCCCCTCCTCTCTCTCTCTTCTTCTAATTTCTTCCTTTTCTCTTCCCTTTTTCTTCCTTTTCTTTCACTTTCCATTCGCTCTCATTTCCTTCCTTTCCCTTTCCCTTTCCCCTTTTTTTCATTTGTTCTCTATTCCCCGTTCACTTCTCCATTCCTCTTTCTTCCTTGTCTTTTCCTCTCCTCCCATCTCTCTCTCTACCATTCTCCATTCTTTATTATCCACCTTCTCTCCTTCCCTTCTCCTTCCGTTTAATCCGCCTCATTTTTCTCTCTCCTCCTCTCACCTTCCCTTTTGCCCTCCCTCTTCCTCATCCCCTCCCTCTCGTCTCCTCTCCTCTCTCCATCTCTCCATTTCACATTCTCCCTTCCCTCTCCTTCCCTCCCTTTCCCTTCACCTATCCTTCTCCTTCCTCCTTCCCCGCTCCTCTCCCTTCCTCTCCACTTCCTCTCCTCCACACGTCCCCTCCTCTCTCCCTTCCTCTCCACTTCCTCCCCTCACCCTCCACCCCACTCACCACCCTCCCCACAACCTTTCCCCTCCACCCTTTCCCTCCACCCTCCCACCACCCCTCCCACCCTCCCCCCACCCCTGCCCCCCCACCTTCCCACACCATCCACCCCTACCCTCCCCCTCTCTCCCTCCTCCACCCCTCCAGAGTACAGCAAACCCCTCCCTCCACCCCTTTACCTCACCTCCACCACTCCCCTCCACCCCTCCAGAGTACAGCAACACCCGAGATCTCCTCCTCACACCCCTCCAGAGACCAACACCCTTCCACTCCCCCTCCCATCCACCCTCCAACCCCCTCCACCCTCCAGAGTAACATTACACCCGCAGATCTCCATATGTATACACAACACTTTCATTTTATTTGCTTCCTCCCCATGTCTTCGAAACCTTCACGCCCATTTCTTGAGGGTGTGAGATGGTCTCTGGGGGAGGGTGGGGGAGGAGGGAGTGGGGGGGGGAAGAAGGAAGGAGGGAAGGAATGGGGGAGGGAGGGAGGGAGACTGCAAGGGGAGGGTTCTTCAAAGTTGTTACGAGTTAGATTGTTACATTTGCGATTCCGGGCGAGGGTAGGAAGGGGGTAGGAGGGGAAAGAGGGTGAGGTGGAGGAGGGTGAGTGGGAGGTTGGAGGGGGAGGGGGAAATGAAGTAAGATGGGGAGGGGGAGGGGTAACGCCTGATCCTATCTCCGTTTTCTGTGCATGTCGAGCGAGGGCAGACTACGATAAACGAGATGTTGGGGTTTTAATTTCGTAGACTTCCCTCTTTTTTTTTCTCTCTCTTCCTCTACTCTCTCTCTATTTTTTTCAATTTTCCTACCTTGTTATACGATGTTGTTGTAGTTCATGTTTTTGTTGTTGTTGTTGTTGGTCAACCCTTGCTACTATTACTAGTAATAATGAAATAATAAAATAATAAATAATAATTGCTATTACTATTTCTGTATCATCTCCCCCCCTTCTTTTTCTTCAATTATTCCTTCTTCTTTCTTCGTCATCAATCCACTTTACCTTTTTGTTTTGTTATCATCAGAATCTTCTTCTCCCTTTCTCCTCCTCCTCCTCCTCCGCATGCTCTTTTCCATTATCATTCTCATCGTCTTCTTTCTCCTCCTATTCATATTCATTATCTTTCTCATTTACTTCTTCATCA
>NW_020871789.1:25000-35000 GCF_003789085.1 Penaeus vannamei
TTGGGGTCTATCTATCGTCCATATCCATCAATCACAGACTACATGTAATTAAACACATTCCTTACAGTACAAAATACCCAGAGACTGTGCCATAGTCTAGTTCTCACACACGAGGCACAAACCGTATTAGTACAGTCATTTCGTAACGAAGAACTACGCTTGGAAATAAAATATCATAACAAATATATTGAAGATGAACAAAGATCAGACAGCCATGTGATGCAAGAAAGACACTGTTATTGAGGAAGTAATCAGTGTAATGTTTCAAGCAGGAGACGAACTTCTTATCAGAATATGATACGTCTTCTTTTAATCGTCAGATGAGGAAATTCAACGAACTCGATACGTCATTATTAACTTTATATTTTATATAGTACTGGCAACTTCTCTTTATCTCTTTATCTCTTTATTTATTTATTTTTATTTATTTATTTATTTATTTATTTTATCTTTATCTCTTTATGCGTCACGTATTTATTTTACATTTTTATAGTACTGGTTATTTCTCTTTATCCCTGTATCCTCTCTTTATATCAAGAATCCCCTTCACTTCTGTTGGTATTCACAATTACAGTGAAATCATAAGTTACAAATGAATGCATTAAGCAAAAACCAACCTTGTTAGCAACTCATCACACACATGATTTTTTTTTTCAAGGGTCATATGTCAACTGAACAATGCTCACGGGATATAATTGAGATGAGAACAAAAGGCTTTCAAAATGATCATTTCACCCACAGAAAGCATGTACTCGCAATAAATCACTCGGTATATTGATATGAATGAATGCAAGTATTTACAATAGCGTGCGGGCTCACAATCTCTAATGCACACACAAACACAGATACACAATACATATAGCTTCTTTTTCTCTCTCTCTCTCTCTCTCTCTCTCTCTCTATCTATCTCTCTATCTATCTATCTATCTATCTATATTATCTATCATCTCTCTCTCTCTCTCTCTCTCTCCTCTCTCTCTCTCTCTCTCTCTCTCTCTCTCTCTCTCTCTCTCTCTCTCTCTCTCTCTCTCTCTCTCTCTCTCTCTCTCATATATTATATATATATATATATATATATATATATACAATAAATAAAGAGAAAGAGAGATGTGTGCCAGTGTGTTTGCGTTCGCATAAGAGTCGTGTTGTGTACGCATTATATATATAATATATATATATAATCTATACTATATATATATATATATATATATATATATATATATATATACTACTGTCTATAATGTCCTATATACTATATATTGTATATGCTATATATTATTATATATATATAATAATATATATATAATATATATATAATATATATTATATATTATATATATATAATATATATATATATTATATATATATGTGTGTGTGTGTGTGTGTGTGTGTGTGTGTGTGTGTGTGTGTGTGTGTGTGTGTGTGTGTGTGTAATTATGTACATACATATCTAAATATGACAAAAGTGTAATCCCAAATCCCGCCAAAAAATCACAATTCCAACAACGAATTTTTACAACAGCCCAAATCTTTCGTGTCCCCTCAAAAGGGAAAATCAAAGGATGCAAAACTGGAATACGAGAAAAAAAAAAAATGAAAGAGGGAGAGAAAGCACAGAAATAAACACAAAAAATCAAATCCCTTTTTAGGAGTAATTTCGTCGGATCTCCGGACCGGGACCGCGACCCTCCATACGTGCACAAAAATCCGTCCGTGCTTTGCCTTTCATTCCTTGATTAATATAATATATATATATATATATATATATATATATATATATATATATATATATATATATATATATATAAATATATGTTTAATTTGTATGTATAGATATATGTATCCATATATATGTATGTGTTAAATATATATGTATTCTATTCTGTGTGTGTGTATATGTATATGGATATATATACATACATACACACACACACACATCACACATTACACCACACACACACACACACACACACACACACAACACACACACACACACACACTACATTTGTCACACACACACACACACACCACACACACCACTGCACCACCCCAACACAAACGCACACACAAACGCTACGCAACACACACACACTACACACACACACCACACCAAGCAACACACCACACAAACACATATTATATTATTATAATATATATAATATTTACATATATATATATACTATATTTTTATATTATATATATATTATTATATTATATATAACACGTTTTACTTACATCTTTTTTCATTTTATTAACTTCCTCATCTACTCCTTACTTCCTCATCCTTTTACTCACGATCTAATCTACTTCTCATTTCCTCATCCATCGCTCCCTTCATTTTACTTACTTCCTCATGTTACCTCCTCATCATCTGACTACTTTCCTCATCTCCCACTCACTTCCTCCTGCAACGGTCCTTCCTCATCCTACGTTATCCTACACTCACTTCCTCATGTTACTCACCACCTCATCATTTGACTAACATCTCCATCTACCACTCACTTCCTCACGCAACACTCCTTTCCTCTCCTCACTCATTCCTACGCCATCCTACCCTTCCCTTCCTCAATCCTCATCTATCCTCTCACTTCTCATCCACTCCTACTTCTCACGCATACACGCCCTAAGATACTCTTCTCATCCTACGCCCACCCCATACACTCACTTCCTCACACTACGAATCCTAACGACTCATTCCTCATCCTACGTTCATGACCACACCTCACTTCCCTCCATGCCTACACTCACTTCCATCATTCCTACACTCACTCCTCATCCGTACCACCACATTTCCTCATCCTACGCCTACTACACTCACTTCCTCATCCTACGCCATCCTACACTCACTTCCTCATCCTACACTCACTTCTCATTCCTACGCCATCCTACACTCACTTCCTTCATCCTACACCTCACTTTCTCATCCTACACTCCATCCTACACATCTACTCCCTCATCCTACACTCACTTCCTCATCCTACGCCATCCTACACTCACTTCCTCATCTACGTCTCCTACCGTCATCCTCACTCACTTCCTCATCCTACGCCATCCTACACTCACTTCTCATCACTACGTCATCCTACAACTCACTTCCTCATCCTACGTCATCCTCACCTCACTTCCTCATCCTACGTCATCCTACCACTCACTCCTCCTCATCCTACAATCACTTCCTCATCCCTACGCTCATCCTACACTCACTTCCTCATCCTACGCCATCCTACACTCACTTCCTCATCCTACGCCCATCCTACACTCACTTCCTCATCCTACGCCATCCTACACTCACTTCCTCATCCTACACTCACTTCCTCATCCTACACTCACTTCTTCATCCTACGTCATCCTACACTCACTTCCTCATCCTACACTCACTTCCTCATCCTACGCCATCCTACACTCACTTCCTCATCCTACGCCATCCTACACTCACTTCCTCATTCACTACGCCATCCTACACTCACTTCCTCATCCTACGCCATCCTACACCACTTCCTCATCCTACGTCATCTCCTACACTCACTTCATGTTACTCACCTCAGCATCATGATAACATCCCCACCTACCACTCACTTCCTCACGCAACACTCACTTCCTCATTCTACACTCACTTCCTCATCCTCCGCCATCCTACACTCACTTCCTCATCCTACGCCATCCTACACTCACTTCCTCATCCTACACTCACTTCCTCATCTTTCCTCACACCGATCCTCCTACAAAGCACCCTATTGTAGCCTGTAATTGGGTGCTATGTGGGCTGTGAGGTCCTTCTTCCCCTCTCTGCTCCCTCTTTCCTCTCTTTCTCTCTCTTTTCTATCCTTCCTTCGTTTAATCTTTACGCTTTTGTATTCTGTTTATTATCTGTTCATTTATTAGTTTTTTATTTTGTTCTTAGTATTGTTTTTGTTGTCATTTTCATAACTTCATTATCATCATTGTTGTTATTGCTATTACCATTTTCGTTATTATTATTATTATCATTCTTTCTATAATTGTTATTATCATTGTTCTTATTACTATTATCATTTCTATCACTTTTTATCATTATCTCTATCATTATCACTTTTGTTACTGTTATTATCATTATTGTTATTGTTATGATAATAGTAATAGTTGCTATTGTTATTATTATCATTATTATTGTTGTTGTTGCTAATTCGACTGATATTTATATAGATAAAACTTTAGAGAATTCGATATTTACAGAGAAGCACACCCACACAACACCACACCCACACCCACATACACACACACAAACACACACACACTACACTTCCACAAACACACACACACACCCATACACAACACACACACTCACCTCATCCACACACACACACCACAACACACCACACTCACTCACCACACACACACACACAACACAACTCATTCACACACACACACACACCACATTCACTCATTCACACACACACACACACTCATCCACACACACGCACACACACACACACACACACACACACACACACACACACACACACACTCACTCACCCACCCACCCACCCAACACACACACACACACACACACACACACACACAACACACACACACACACACACACACACACACACACACATAATATAATATATTATATATACATATATATATAATTATATATATATAAAATCACATAAATCCTTACCCTCCCCCCCTAGTTCCGTTCACGACCTCTCCCAACAGATACAGTCGGATATAAAAAAGTCTTTTACGATTGCGTGGAGGGGAACAGGCCAGAGATTTTCGGGGCTGCGTCTGTCGGTTCTTGATTTATTGGAACTGGTATTCTTTTCCTCCTCCTCTTCTTCTTTTAATGGGAATATTTTCTTTCTTGTCTTTGATGCATGATGTTGTATAACATATAGTATATGTATGTATATACAATATGTATATACATACATAAATACAAATACATACAAATATAATAATAACATGATATATTACATATTATATTATACATAAATATATTATAATATATATATATATGATACATATACTATATATATATATATATATATATTAATATATAATAAATATAATAATATATATATAAATATAAATATACAATCATAATAATATTAACTATAATATATATATATATATATATAAAATATAATATATATATATAATATAAAATATATATATATATATATAATAAATATAATAATAATAATATAATTAGAATAAATATATACCCCAACAACTAATATCAACCACACCCAACACATATACATATATATGAAAACATAAAATACTCCTTAATAATCGCAAATATATATATAACCAAATATAGGAACAACATATAATATCCTACTGATAATTACTACCCTACTCATGACTAAAAAATCATAACCACTCACTACCCTATACTACCTGCAATACTATACTATCACCCCCAACTACTACACCTATACTATACCCATAATAAATATAATAACTTATATATATAGTATATATATATATATACTTACTATATACTATATATATATACCTTATATGCTACCACTGTTCTGTGTGTGTGTGTGTGTGTGTGTGCTGTGTGTGTGTGTCGTGTGTCGTGTAGTATGTACTATGATATATATTTTATATATATACATATTAATATACAATCCCAGCACATCACTATACATACACACACACACACACACCACACACACACACACACACACTACACCACACACCCCACCACCACACCAACACACACAAACATACCTAATATATATAATATACGTATATCATATATAGTATATAAATACTATATAGTATATATCTTACTTATATATATACTATTATCATTATCTCATCTAATGTATTATATGATCATACCTTACCCATACCACATACACACTCCCCACTAACCTACCCTATATGTACTACTACTAATATATATTATATATAATTATATATAATAATATATTACTTATAATATATATATAATCATATATACCTATCTATACTATATATATATATATTCTCTACACTATATTTTTTTTCATTTTTTTGACTCGAAGGGATATTCCAGTCAGCCCACATCTACTCCCTTCCCATCCTGCTGACGTTCCTTCATCCCGCCTAATTCCCTCTCCTCCCTTTCCTTATACTCCCTCTCTCCTTCTCCCCTCCTTTTTTTTCACGCTGTCCCGCCAACCTAACCACCCTACTTTCGCGGGACGCCCCACTCTCCCTCCATCCGACCCGTCACTCTCCTAGCAGCCCGGTTCTGGAGCCTAATAAAATACGATTATCCGTTAACCGCATAAAATCGAACCCATGGGCGAATGCCCAGGCGGCCCTGGCTTGCGGAAGAAGAATGGGCGAGAGGGCCGCTCTCTAAGCCCATATAAACCAATTGCCTCCCCGGGCGGATTTCTGTCCCATCTGTTAAACAGCCGCCCCCCCCTCCCCGCCTCCCCGCCCCATCCCCCTAGTCCCGCCGCTCTATCTTAAAAACGGCGCCCAATCAAAAACTATTATTAAACCACTTATCTTGTGGGCCAGCCAGCACGTCCATGCGGGGTTGCATTTCTGCTTTTCCATTTTTTATTCAACTCTTTCCCTATTACTCTTTTTGTTGTTATTATTTTCGCTCTCCGTTTCGCTATTCATGTTGTCTTTGTCTCGTTTTTTTTTTTCTCGCCTTTCTGCCTTTCTGTTCTTTTCTATCTCTTTTCTTCTCTGTCTCTCTCTCTCTCTCTGTGTCTCTCTCGTTTTCTTTCTTTTCAATTTTCTTATTTTTTCTCATCACTTCTCTCTTTCCTTCTTCTCTCTCTCTCCTCTCCCTAACTCCTTCTTTTATCTCTCTCCATCTCCTCTCTCTTCCTCCCCCATCTTTCTTCTCTTTCTCTCTCTCTTTCCACACCCCTTTCATTTCTTTCTACTCTCTTATCTTCTCCCCCAACTTTTTCTCCCTCCCATCATCCCTCCCCATAAACAAACAAACCACTACAAACAATAAAACAAACCCCTATCTCTTCTCTCCCTGCACCAAACTACCACCCCCACCCCCACTCCACCCCCCCCACCCCTACCATCTTACCCTTACACAAAAACAACTACTTCACTCTCTCTCCCCATCTCTCCTCTCTCTCTCTCTCATCTCTCTCTCTCATCTCTCTCTCCATCTCATCATCATCTCTCTCTCAACATCTTCAATCTCTCATCCTTATCTCACTCATCTCTACTCTCTCTCTCACACAAACACACCACCACAGATATTTTCTTTCTGTAACAAATTCCTCGCCCTTGCTACATTATAAGTGACGAAGAGCTATACCCTGGTTGCCGAAAAGTAATCGATCACATTTTAATGGCATAAATTTCCACCCCAAGATAACATATATACCTTTTGCTATTATGGTTATAGGGTCATATTTTAACTTTTAAACAACACAAATTTTCGATGGGGCATGCGAAGGGGGCGGGGCGTTAATCAGCCGGAGAGGTATGAAGCTTGAAATAAAGAAGTAATGTGTGGGTAGTATAAACTTTATGTCTTTATTTATAATAAGTTTCGATTATATAAAGAATCGTTATAAGGTCGTTCCGAACGATATAAAAAAGTAAGGGCGGCCTGCCTTGACTAAATACTTAAGATCATTTTCTATTTATCCTAATTCTTACTTTTCTTTCATATTCATAATTTCCTCGACTTATATTGTCTATCTGAATTTCTATACCTACAATTCATTATTACATTTTCACTTAATGTTATGTAGCTGGAGGCTTAACTATATTTTCTGATTCACCCTACCTAATTCCCACATTACATAACCACTGCGTATCTATCACCTACCTTAATCCTGCAACAGAAAAATTGTGGGAAGAAGGCCGAGGCCAGAGAGAAACAGGAAAACCGTTACCCCCTAAGTGATAACGGGAAGCGAAGAGGATGCACCAATGGCCAAGAAAAGGGATAGAACAGCAATACGGGCGACGACGTAAAATACCCTGGTCGAACCAAAATAATGCATCTAAGGAAACACACACACACACACACACAACAAACACAAACACACCAAACACCCACACACCCCAACAACAACACACACCACACACACACCCACACACACATGCACGCACGCACATACACACGCAACCCTCTCCCGCACCCCCCACACCACGTGCCAACTGAAAAAAACAATAATAACCCACCACCCCTCAAAGCCCCACCACACAATAACCCAACCATACCCAACACACACCAACCGCCACATCCCCCATCCAAACCACACAACACCACTTCCTCCCACCCCTTCCCCACCCATCCTCCTTCCGCCCCCCCATCCCCCCATCCTTCCTCGCCCCTCCCCCTTCCTTCCTCGTCCCTCCTCCCCCTTCCTTCTCTCCCCTCCCCCTTCCTCCTCGCCCCTCCCCCCTCCTCCTCCCTCGCCCCTACCCCCTTCCCCTTCCTCTTCCCTCCCTTCCTTCCCTCGCCCCTCCCCCTTCCTTCCCGCCCCTCCCCCCTTCCTCCCTCAGCCCCTACCCCTCTCCCTTCCTCGCCCCTCCCCTTCCTCCTCGCCTCCCCCCTTCCTTCCTTCGCCCCTCACACCACTCCCTCTCCCTCGCCCACTCCCCACCACTGTCCTCGCCCTCCCCACCCTCCTCTTGCCTCCCTCCTTCCTCGCCCCAATCCCACCAACTTCCTTTCCTCGCCCTCTCCACCCTCCTCCTTCCTCGCCCCTCCCCCCTTCCTTTCCTCGCCCCTCCCCTTCTTCCTCGCCCTTCCTCCCCCCTTCTCCCTCCGCCTCTTCTTCCTCGCCCCCTCCCCTTCCTTCTCGCCCCTCCCCTTCCTTCCTCGCCCTCCCCCCTCCGCCCCCTCGCCCTTCCTTCCTCGCCTCCCCCCTCTCCCTCCCCCTCCTCCGCTTCCCTCCTCGCCCCTCCCCTCCTTCCTCGCCTTCCTCCCCCCCCCTTCCTTCCTCGCCCGCCCCCCCTTCCTTCTCGCCCCTCCCCTTCCTTCCCTCGCCCCTCCCCCCTTTCCCTCGCCCTCCCCTTCCTTCCTCGCCCCCTCCCCCTTCCTTCCTCGCCCCTCCTTCCTCCTCCTCGCTCCTCCCCCTCCCCTCCTTCCTCGCCCCTCCCCTTCCCTCCCCCCTCCTTCTCCCCCTCCTTCCCTTCCTCGCCCCTCCCCCCTTCCCCCTTCCTCCCCTCCCCCTCCTCCCTCCTTCTCCGTCCCCCCTCCCCCTCCCTCCCCTCCCCTCTCCTTCCTCCTCCCCTCCCCCTTCCCCCTTCCCTCGCCCTCCCCCTCTTCTTTCACCTCTGTCGTCTTCAGGAGTGGACGCAACCGTGCGTTCATTCTCGCTACGGGTTTATTTTTAGCTTTTCTTGACCTGTTTGCGATCTGAGTTTTTTTATTTATTTATTATTTTTTTTTTTTGGTTATCACCATTATGTGATTGTCATCTTCATCACCATCATTATTATCACCATCATAATTATCATCATCATCATTATCATCATCATCGTCATCTCTATCCTCATAATTATCATCATCATAATCACCATCATCGTCATCTTCATTATCATAGTTATCATTATTATCACCATCGTCATCATCTTTATCACCATCATCACCATTATCATCATCATCATCATCATCATCATCATCATCATCATCATCACTATCATTATTATGCTTATTTTATTCTAACTGTAATTATCATCAATATTAATATTATGTTTTATTATCATTAATATTATTATAATTACTTCACTTATTCTCATTATCAGTTATTGTTATTATCATCATTATTGTTATCATCATCATCATTATCAGTATCAAATTTTTCATTTTATTTTCATTATTATTGTTATCATTATCACTGTTATTTCTGTAATTATTATTACCATTGCATCATTATTAATGTTATTATTATTAATATCATCATTATTATGATCATCTTTATTAACATATCATCATCATTATTATTCACATTACCAGCATCATCATTACTATCATCAATATCATGAATATAATTATCATCATAAA